>OY979716.1:60898315-61180622 GCA_963855995.1 Muricea muricata
TCAACAATCATTTTGAATTCATTTTGAAAATGTACTCAAAGTGTAAATAATTTGAAAATATAATCTGGTTTTTGCTCTAGATAAAGGCACAAGTATGTGATAAATAGGTTGTCACATTTGAGACTCGGTAATATCAGGTTTATCGCTCTCGTTACGATATCATATTTTGTCCCTCATTCGCTGCGCTCACTCATGACAAAATATGATATCGTCTCTCGAGCGATAAAACTGATATCACCTCGCCTCTCATATGATAACCTATACATATATATATGTATATATATATATGTGTATATATGTGTATATATGCGTATATATGCGTATATATGCGTATATATGCGTATATATGCGTATATATGCGTATATATGCGTGTATATATGCGTATATATGTGTATATATATATATGGTATATATATATATATATGTATATATGTATATGTATGTATGTATATGTGTGTGTGTGTGCGTGTGCGCGCGCGTTGCGCGCGTATGTATGTATGTATGTATATCTGCCTGCCTGCCTTTTTTATCAGCGATTGGCCCATGAAGAATGAAACATATGAGTACTCGAACCCACTACCAGCAACTGTAGACAGTGGGCCGTGTGCTCTAAAACGTTGATAGTTTAAAGGTTTCGCGACCATCCATTTGGGGTGGAGACAAAACCTTTTTAAGATGATGTGGAATGGTGGTGTGAGTGACATATATTTTTTCACAAGTCCATATGTTGCACATTAGCCCACTTATTGAACATTGAAATCAAGGAAAGGACTGGGTCCGAATTTTTATAAAAATGCAATAAGCATGTGATAAATCAACAATGAAGCATATCACAAGAAAGAGCAAATAAAAATAGACATGTTTACTAAGTTTGAAGATGTTCAGATTAATATTAGTGGAATGACAAGCTTTCTTAAATCGTAAGTACTAAAAGAAAGAACGACCTCAAAACGACCTCAAAACGACCTAAAAACGACCCACAACGACCTAAAGATGGCCTGCAATGACATACGACGACGTAAAATCAACGTAAAAACGACCTACAGTACGTCCTAAATATACCACGCTCGGATCAACGGTGAAATGAAAGCGAAATACAACCTCATACCGGCAATTCCCAGCAAGTGCACCCCACCCCAAAGAAATCAAAATGGCAGCGATAATTAGCCGATGTTTTAAAGTTGCCAGGCGGATAATGCTCTTATGCACTTGCTGTAATTAAATTCCCAGCAAGTGCATCGAGGCATTCAGTGGCTGGTGTATTTTGCAGGTTGCAGATTCGCAAATAAATCCTTGGAATTCAGAATATGTACAGCTGGCGAATTTTGCAGGTTGCAGCTTCAACGTGGTCTCTTCTTACAATTTAGAACAATTCTAAACTGAAAGACAAATTTAATAACAAAGATACGCAATAGCAGAACACAGAACACAAAATGGGCAATTGCATTTAATATGTGTACCCCCCTATTGAGGACTCTGGAATTCCTCGGAGTCCTCAGGTAATTTGAGGCTGGAAATCCTCAGGGTGCTAGTGATTTTGAGGCTGGAAATCCTCAGGGTAACAGTTTCATTTTATAAGGCTGAAATTCCTCAGGGTCACAGTTTTATAAGGCTGGAGTTCTTTAGGGTCACAGTTTTATAAGGGTGGAATTCCTTAGGGTCACAGTTTTATAAGACTGGAATTCCTTAGGGTCACAGTTTTATAAGGCTGGAATTCCTCAGGGTCACAGTTTTATAAGGTTGGAATTCATCAGGGTAACAGTTTTATAAGGCTGGAATCCGTTAGGGGTACAGAATCTTGGAACAATGTCCTCAATGGGGGGTGGGGTTACGAATATTAAATGCAATAGCCCAATGCAAATTTCTAATTCTAATCAGATATTAATACTTCATGTTAGCTGTTACACATGTAATATTTCTCTTTGAGTGATTAAATCTAGTTTTATGGTAATTAGTATCACTTTTTGAGAAATAGAGACACACAGGGTACAATCCATTAGAAATATATGATCATCTAATTGATCTGATTCATTGTTCTAATGTACATTCTGAATTCCACGCATTTATTTGTGAACCTGCAACCTGCAACATTCACTAGCGAGGCATTCAGCCCCTGACAATTATGCACAGCAGTTATGCACAATTAAAAACTGTGTTACGCCTTTTTGGTGAAGTCCTCTGTATGTATGTATGTACGTACGTACGTACGTACTACTCTTTGACCTGCCTAAAGTTTGAGGTGGGGGAGAGTTTAGGCGAAATAGCGAACTTCACGAAGGGAAAGAAATATCAGTTTTCAATGGAATCTTCAGAACTAGCAGAGGAAGCATTGTTTGCCAGTTGTCAAATCGACTTAACCACGAGGATGGAAGAAGATGTGGCAGGTATTTTACATTGGTATTTTACAGTTATACTAAATAATTTCAAGTAAATATCAGTTTGAAATTTATAGATTATATGATCTAGTATAAAATACTAATTACATATTTAAAAGTTATTTGTTTTGGTTACAGAAATTATCGTATTATCCGATTGTGAAGAGACTGAAGACCAAGCACAATATGGTATACTCGACGGTATGTATTTTGCTTTTACTAGTTATTATAAACGAATCTATATGCAGGTCTGGAAATGTGTTTTGGTCGAAATATGATTGGATTGTATAATCATTAAACAACGTATGCACTGATGAGAGTACAGACCAAAACGAACGACAGATTTGTTCTCATTGCTTCGATAATAAACGTTTTCTGGTTATTATATGATATGCAATCATGCAACTAATTTTTTAATTTTTAAGTCTGTTTTCTCTATACTCGAATACTCGTTAGCTACTTAACTTTAGTTTGCTGTTGATAAACATCGAACGACAAATACCAAACAGACATCGTGCTATTATTGCTATATACTATAACACGATAAATTTAAAATGAAAAGTATATATTGGTGTTTTACAGTGACATGTAGGTGTATGCATATGATATTAGACAAATAAGCTAACCAAATATTATACCCTTTGTCAACTAGGCAATCTTTCAAGTGTAAAGGCAAAGCCACAGAAAATATGTAGTTCATTTGTCTCTGGCTCTACTATCCTTTTTGTTTATATCCTCTTGTGTTAAGAAAATATATGAATCTTTAATATAACACAGTAAATGCAATAATTACCAAAGTGCAAAATTCAAACTCTTAAAGTTATGGGTTATATAAGCTTTGTGAAGGGGTACTGTCTATATGAGATTTGCCAATACAGTACTGTGCAATACACCATTATAGAATTTTCTTCCCATAGCAGAGTTTATATCCTGTGTATCTCACATAACTGTCAATAACAATCTAATTATAGTTCAAAATACTAAAAATAGTAAATCTACTTAGCACTAGCCAATAAAAAGCAGATTAAAGTGTTATTTCTATAAGACCAATCAGTACTCAGTCCAGATTGTAGCTGAGAAAACCAGATTTTGGCTCGTTTTAGGCAATACTTTTTTGTATGGCCCGATATACTATTTTTCATTTCATCTAACAAGCAAGTGGATTTATGCAAGTATATGTAGGTTTATCGTTCAGTTAACGAAGCTATTTGACTGCTTTCCTTCAGGTATGCATGTTAACTATTATGCAAATATGGTATAATATTTGCATATAAACTGCCCAATCAAAGATCACAATGTTTTTAGCATTTATTTAGTAGGGATAGTGAGATACTACATATTACAGCAACATCAGAAAATGGTAGGAGGGAAGTTGGGGTTTTGGGGATAACAGCCATATTTATACATATATTCAAGCATTTAAGTTTAGTCCAGGCTTTCCCTAGTCCTGATGTTCTGACAATGTCAACATTTTGCCAGTAGGTTAGAATTGGTAGCCTATCCAATTTAAGTGCATGCAGGAAATATTTTCATGATGACTTGTCTTTGAGGAGGATTAATGAATCTAGTTTTTCAAATCTCTAAGGATGGTTCTGAAGTTGAATTTTGAACACTGTGCCTACTTCAACACATGCGTTAAGTTGTCACGAAAATATGTTCTCTACAATGTCAGATTAATATGAATTGAATTGTGTTTTTGGCATACATCACTTTGCATAAAACTATGTTGTAAAAATGTGACACCCAAACATAATTAAAATGACAAACTCACAACAAAACTTCCGTTCCGCTGTCTTTTCCTTTGTAACAGTTCACAGAGTGAATGAGGTGCAACCGTTGTGAAGTGTGGTGAAATGGGGTGGGACATTTTACTTTGATCCTTAGGAGGGTATGTAATTTTGTACTATTATACAGGAAGTTTAACTTTAATAATTTATTTATTTTTAGTCATTTCAAAACTTGACAATAGTAACGAAGTTAAGATGGAGAACAGGTACTCAGTAGCAATTTGTACTTCATTTTTGTTTGAGGCAAGATAGAGAATAATTCATGCTTGTCGAGTGCGTATGATTTTTACGAATTGTGAGAGATCGTTAAACGAACAAGTGAACTCGGTGAACGAACAAGTTTACCTACCCTTCGCAACAAGTAAGTAGTAAACGATTAGATTCGTACCAACAATGTGACTTGACTACATGTTTTTTAATTTAACCAACTATTTGGTTTACTTGTAATTAGTACCCCTACAAATTATATGACAATTTTTGTGCCTTGTTCTTTTCGGCAATTCTTTTTGCTTCTATAGTGTGTGGATGATGAACAATTAATAGCCAATCTGAATTCAGGATTTAAAACAATTTCACTTTATATTCCTCGTACTAAAACTAGTACTCTCATCATTCCTAACGAACAAATTATACTAATGAAGAATTGCTTGTGTCTTTCTCCAGGAGAATAATGAGCACTTTGGGCCTTGTAACGTGGATACGAAGGGACAACCAGGCAATGACTTGGATCAGCAGACAATTTTAAGCATACTCCTTCAGAATCCCGAAGAGATGAATCTAAAAACAAAGCCGTCTGCAATTCGAGAAAATAAAGTTTTTACATTAGATATGCGTGAAATATCAATACAACCTGCAAAGGCTGACGACAATGGGGCTTATATTACAAAGGGTAGTGCAAAGAAGTTTTACGCTTACAACAATGAAAGAAAGTAGGGCACGAACTTGACCAAGCTCTCTCGTCTTGCCTCACTGATATTTTTCAAGGTGCTACCAATCTATGGTGTACTCAACATCTTCAGGAGCGTGATTGCTACCAGATTTGATCAATGGGCAGGAACCAGCGTACCCAGACAAGAATCATGGCTGATATCTTTGGTTTGCAAAACGAAGTTCTCTTGCAAAGTGGCCTAGCTGATGCTGAAGATGAAAGTGATTTCGACGCTAAACTGGAAAGCTTGTGAGCTACCTGGGAAGATTTGGTTCCAGGCTTCCATCGCTGGTTCACATGCAACAGATCACGTATTTTTAAAGAGTGTCTCGTTCAGTCAGTCAGAGAGGAATGTGGTATCCAGGGTCGATTCTACACCAACGGGCTTGAGCTCAAGCACAAGTTACAGAAGAAACGGCTTAAAGAAGAAGACATCCCCAAAGAAGTCGCAGCAGTGACAAATATCTTGCAAAAGTGGCATGATGATTATTATGTCGAGGAAAGCTGGGCTCTACGTGGTTTGGGTAAATATCGTCTTGCGTCTGGTTATGACCACTTTTACATAAACCCAGTGAAGTGGAACAGATGGGGGACAGAACAACAAGCACAGCATCTCAAGGCATCCTGTGACTTTGTGTCATGTTCATACGACCAATACACCAAGCCCAAATCTGCAGGCTGGAAGAGATCGCCGAAATCAACGAAGAGAAGGGCAAATATGCCAGAGCTTTTTGTAGAATGTGTATCTAACTCAACCTCGGAGTCCATCCCAGCTGTTAAGAAAACTGCCATTACGCCTTTGTGCCAATCCAAAACTGGAGATGATTGCACCTGGCAGGTATGGCTCGTCTGTTACACATATTTGTTATTATCAACCAACCAATGCATCGTTAATTGTTTGACTGAAATTAGCAAAAAAAATGTTGTCAGGGCTTGACTACGCCCAAAATTATAAAAATAGACCATTAAAAATTTTTGCGTTCGCTCATTCTCTTTCGATTTTTAGGTGAAAGCAAATAAGACGAACAAAGCGAAAATCGATGTGTTAAATCCAGATAAGATAACAGGCAAGCAATTCGACCTTGTTCATCGCACTGACAACAAGCTGTGCCCAAAGACTGTACAGAGATGTGAACAGTGCCGTATTTCATTCAACCAGGCTGATACAGTCCTTGTTAAAACAGTGGGGGTTCGCAAACACACAGACAAGACTGGGAAAATTTCTAAATACACAGGGAATGTCTACCTTCACTATTTAACAAAATGTTTAAAAAAATTCGACCAAAAATTTTCCTTCAGTGCTATCAACGTATCAATCCGTACCTTAACATTTCTTCCTGATGGTAGTCGCGAGAGGCTTAGTAGAAAAGGATTGCAAGTCGAAGATGAACAATAATAACTTGAATTATTAAGACTATCAACCAGTCATAACTATTTTATCATTTAACACTCAATTCGTTTCGTTTGTTCATGTTCATGTACCGGGTGGCCCAAAAAAAAAGTACTCCTCTTTGATTTAATCTAGACGAAAAACTAGGACAGTTATCACAGCTGAATAGATTGCATGTTACCCAGCAAGGGCTAACTTAAATTTTGATAAGTTATAACACAATTTTGAGGCAACTTCAGTTGAGATATTGATATTTTAAATCGACATTCGTTTTTGAGAATACTAAAAATTTGTATAAAACGGTTTATTGAATTGAGTATATGCAAGACGCTTTTCACATCTCTTAGTTGCTTAAAAATTTGTGTGCGATATTTTTGTTTTAAATTTCACTGTTTCCTTATTCATAGAAACTTGTCTATGTGTGAAATACACCTTGTCTGCCAGAAATAACAATGTGACCAATGGAATGAACGATATTTTAAAGTTTAAGTATACATAATTAGAACCGTATTGCTGTTATATAAGGTCTTTCACAATAACAGTCCCTATACAAGGTTTTAAGGGGTGCCTAGGGTAACACAATAGGTTTGATTGTAACTAATATAAACTAAAATGTAGCATGCTTGCAGAGGCTGAACAAATAGATGACAAATGGCATGTAGAAAATAAATACAATGATAATTGGTGTGTATCCAAGAAAGTGTGGTTTATGATGCTTATATGTGGTTATATGAACAAAAAAGCTTGTATGGAGGCATGAAAAATTTGAGAAAGTAGATAAGGAAGAGTTTATATTCATGTGTGAGCCAGATATCCCTGAACGCGGCGTTTCGTCCTTCCGGACTCATCAGCAGGGAATAGGGGAAGGCTACTTGTATAAAGAAAAAGATTCGAAAGAAAGTCCTATTGGTAGCATGTAAAAATATAAAATTAAAACCTGCACGAAATGTGTATGGTGATTAACAATAAAAATTTGAAGAAAGTGCTTACCGAACGTTCCTGTTTCTTTACTTAGACCAACTCTGTATGCCATTTTCAAGTTATAGTAAGGTATATACGTGTTGTAATCAAGTATAGATAACAGTTAAGACTTGTGTTCGCAGATAGCAGAAGCAAAAGGGGCACGTTTGTTGTGTGTATATGTATAAATTGCGTGTTCAGTGTCACGTGATATGTCTATTGTGTTACGTAATGTGGAAAATAATGTGTTTGTCTGGACCTCAATACATATTACACGAAGTATAAAAATAGATGGTAAATGAAGTATCACAAACGAGTATACATGCTTTGGTCGTTAAAGTCAATACAGTTGTGTGAGAATCCTGAGCTAACAAGACAGGCAGTTTTTAATGTTTTTTGTTGTTACGCTGAGTTATATACATGAGGAAATCGGAAACGTTGGTGTCAGTATTAAGGTATCGGTTTGTTCATGTTTATTTGATCTTAAACAACGTTGTGTTGAATAATACAAGATAGATATCAGGACTATTAATTCGGTAGGATTTATGCGTTCATGTTGTATGTGAATTGCTTAGCTATTTTGTATTTATGTATAATTAAGTGAGTATTGGCGTTCTATTGCAAGAAATAGTCGTGTTTATAGGTCAGTTATCTCCCAACACGGTGTAATGTTCATATGTCCAATTACCGAGACCTGAACTTATTTAAAGTTATTAGAAAGTGAGTTGGTTATGACCATGATAACTGGTGTTTGTAAGACATAATAGTGTCCATAGCTCCTAATTGTGTCTAAATTACTGTTAATACATAGATAACAATATGAGTCCTGGTTTGAATTCCCTGTGTCACCATATCGTTTTGGATTCAGGTTATTGTGTTTGGTTTCCCGGTTGGTGGTTTGATGTTGTTTGAGTGGAGGTGGTCTTGGTTTAGTCATTCTAATTGATCATGTGGCTGTTTGTGGAATCATCTTGTGGAGTTAGCAGTTAGTTGAATGGTTCTTCAGAGGTAGGTGTTGTTGGTAGATGGTTTAGTGGAAGGGGATAAGGAGAGAAGATGGGTGGGGTTTGGGTTGTGGGATATGTGATTAGGGTGTGTTCTTTTATGGTGGTATTTTTCAAGTTGTGGTTGGAAAAGGAAAGGATTTAGGAGGTATTATTTTGGTTGTTAGTATTGAGTTATTTTTGTGCAATCTGTTTTTGTTATTATGTCTATTATTGTTTGTGTTGCATTTAGAATTTGTGTAATGTATTAGTGTGTGTTTATTGTAGAGGTCAGTGCCTTCATTTGTGTAATTTGTGTCGTTCTTTTGGGTTAGTTGGGCTCGTTGATTCTTTTGTTCTGCAGGAGATCCCATATTTGCCTTTGTATATGTTGTGTGATCTCGTTGGTAATGCTGTTGGGTTGTTGTTGCCTGTAGGTAAAGTTCTGTTTGTTATTGATGTGCTGTTTCTGTTCAAATATGGTGATTGAGATTGTGGTGGTATTCATAGTATTGGTTTTGTGTGCAAAGCGGGAATAGGCGATACCGGTATTGGAAGCACTGGTGGGGTAGGTGTGTTATGGTGTTGTTTAGTGTTGCCTCTGTGTAGGTTGTGGAGAATCCTGTTAGTGTTGATATTAGATGTTGAGTTGCTTTTTGTTAGTTGTTGTGCAGTGTGTTGGTGTTTTTTGTTGGAGTGTTTAGTGTCACTTGGTGTTTGTACGGGAGAGTTAGTTAAGTTCAGTGGGTGCTAAGCTTTTTGTGTTTTGTTGTTTTAGGCGTTTAGTAGCTTTTTTGAGTTTTTTTAATGATCGTTCCATGTGTTTAATGTGGACCTGGTCTGTTTTATGTATGATGCGTTCTGCAGCGGTGATCACATTTTAATTGTATTAGTGCTGTTTTATGTTGTATCTTGTTTTTGGTGTCCTGTATGCATTGTTCATGATGTTCAATTGTTATGTCTAGTAGAGCCGTGGAAGCCTCTGATAGAGTGCTATCCCAGCGCTCCCTGAGTTGTCTTTCCATGTAGAATTTGTTCTTGTGTTTAATCCGTAGTCCTGTTGGTACCGTATTTGTTCGTTTGTGCTCCTGTAAGTTTTCTAGTGTTGCTTCCAGTTGACTTAGTCTCGTTTTCAGTCTGTAAAGTATCTGAAACGTTGTCAGTAGGTATGGTGGTATGTTGATCACGTTATTGTTAGGTGTGTCAATGTCCCTTTTATTATCAGTTGTAGTGGTTTGTGTTTTAATGTGGTTATTTGCATTGGTTGTTGTGGGTTGTGTATCATTGTTTGTGTTGTTACTGTCATTGTAGGTGTCATAAGTCTCCATGTTGTCATTCTGCTTAGTCATTTCGTTATTTTCATTAATTATGATGTTTGTGTTGTTGGTGTGGTTAGGGATAGTCATTTCATTATTTTTGTTAATTTCAGTGCTTTTGTTGTTGGTCTGGTCATCACGTTTTGTCATTTCATCATTCTCATCAGTTTCCATGTCTATGTTGTTGTTATTGTTGTTAGTATTTCCATTGTTCTCAGTGTTTGTGTTGTATTTGTTGTCTTCCTGGTTACTCATTACACTGTTCTGGTATGTTTGTTCTATATCGTCTATCATATCTAAGATGCTGTCGTCCATTGTAGAACAAAGCGTGGGCCTTGGTTGCTATGTCAACAGCAAATAAACCTAAATAACAGACTCACTGTCAACAATAATATCTAGCAGGGAAAAATAGATATCAACACCAAACTTGCTAAGACTGTTGGTTAGGTCAGAAGCTGTGCAATTAATGGTTGGAATTTTGTTGGAGTAAACTGTCGAGTCCGAACGCTGATAATAGCCCGTTTTCATGGTAACAAAGAAACAAATGTATATGCAAAACTGACCATTTATTGCACAGATTATGACAAGTTTGATGTTCACCCCAAAAATCATCAAAATCCATCAAATTCGCTTTGAGTTATCATTGTGGCCACCCTTGTTTAATATAAATTTGTTAATTTGAGAAAATCAACTTTAAAGTGTTGGCAAACATTATCGCCTTAACCTTGGCTGATTCCCCAAAACTAGTCTAGTAAACTATCCTTATCTGATGTCCAAGGTATTATTAGTTAAAATATTGTCTACTGGCATCTTTTACCTATTAATTTTGGATATTTATGCTAAAAAAGTGAATGACTAAGCATCTAGACACAAGATTATCTTACTTGGAACACATTTTGCTTCTCTCGTTCAGACAAGAGATGAATCAGTCACATCCTGCTCCACTTTACTTGGGGTTTGTTTTCTTCCTTTTCTTTTTAACAGGATCATCAGGCTGAGAGCTCAGGCTAAATCCACCAGCTTGATAAGCTGTCTTGTCACCTTTCGATTTCTTTTGCGCACAAAGTTTCTGTCGTTGCTTTTGGTACTTCTCACTAACTTTTTTTGAAGCAGCTTTAATCCTGGACTGATCTTGCAACCTTAGGGCTTTCATTGTATTAGTGCCTGGTGTTATGCCAAATATATCCATAACCATGGCTTTACTGGCAGCACCTGTATTGAAGAGGGTAATGGAGAGGGTTGCTTTTATGCTCCTCTTCATTCCCAGAAGATCACCCTTGTTCCCCCGAATAGCTTTCCCATAGTAGTTTTGCATTTTGTTTATGATTTTATCAGTCAATCTTTCACGACCACCGACGCCTTTGCCATCTGATAGCTTTTTACCCTTCTTATCTGCCTCGTACTTTCTAAGTGCTGTCCCAAGTCTTTTTTGGACATAGCCAACACATTCTTCCTTGGTAATAACATAATCATATCCATACTTTTCAAACATAGCATCCTTTACTCCTCCGTATGAACTATTGTCTCCATCACCCACAAATGTAGTATATTTTAAATTACGTTCACTGATACTTCTCCCAAACATTTCAATGGCTGAAGCAGTCTCCATTTCTTCTGATGAACCTGCATGGTTAATTTGACAAACTGGTTCATGGCATTCTTTCCAAGACTGGTATTTTTCACTACCAGCATTCATGTTCCCATGGGCTTTACACTCATGACAAAAAAAGGACTTGACACAGTAATCTAGGACCTCACCAGTATCCACAGATATAACAAAGGTAACACCAATTTTTGATGAATGTCCTCTTTTTTGCCAAGTTCCATCAACTGTAACTGACACATTCGCAATAACAGTAGTTCCATCATCCTCAATGTCATCTGGTCTTTCCATGGCGACCTTGTCAACCAGTTGCTTTGCATCCTTCATCAAATTTTCAGCATTGTCTTTTGCAATGGATTTTATTTGGATTTGATGGTCATTGTAAGCCTTCTTAGTTACAGGAGGTGGCAAATTCATTCCGGCACAAAATTGGGATAGTCCGGCATGACCCATCTGGGGAGATGCTAGAACTGCTCTGTGATTGACTTCATGGGCTCCTCCTCCTCTACCACCCAAACGTTTGCTGGTCATGAGAGGGGTTTGTGCCTCACGTATTGAACATTCTAAGTATAAGTGTTCTGCAAGGCCCTATCTCAAACGGTTGTTTTGAAAGAGTTGTAGTTTAGATTTGGGATCTCTACAAGCAGTACAAATTGCTGCACTAGAGATACATTCTTTTAGCAGAGATGAATCTTGCAACTTGAAACCAGATGCACTCTCAGTGTGACATGTAGATCCAAGGTCGAGACTTTTGGTTTTTGTGCTGCTTGCTTCAAATTAATGGCATCTATAGTGGAACATTTCACAAGGTGTTCTTTTTTCCTTTTACGAGTGATTTGGCATGTGATCGTCTTTTCTTTCTGACAAAGAACACAAATGTTCTGTAACACATGCTGTGATCTAGACTGCACTGTAGGTCGGTCAATGCTGGAACGTAGCGTCCGTATCTTCTTTGGTTTAAGATTGTCATCTTGCACCTGTTCACAGTTTAAAGGATCAGTGTCTGATGCTGCAATTCAACAGAAAAAAACTCCGGATGTAGCATAATGTAAAAGTTTTAATCGTTAAATGGTCAAGCTACATGTTCAATACAGAATTAAAGGATACATAATTTTAATTTTTTGTGAATTGAACATTAGTCTGCTAGTAAATAAACTGCCTGAACAGATCAATCCATAATTAATATTTGAATTCATGTATGGTAAATAAATATGATTAAAGTACTTGGCCAAAATAAGATTAGATTGGTTCAATCTTTACTATTTCGAATCATAACTACCATGAATTTGAATAATAACAACACATCAATAACAATGATAGAAGGATTAGCCAGTATCACAAAAGCTGGTATTCTATTCATGCAATAATTACTGAGAATGACTCTCAAAATACATGGTAAATTAAAATTCATTGTCTCAATCTAGCTATTATTTAAAAAAAATGGCCAGGGGAATACATGGCAGCAAAGAATTTCAAATCACTATCACCATGAATATGAATAATTGTAATACAGGGTGTCCCAAAAAACCCCCAAAACTATTGAAAATGATCTATTGTTAGAATTTCAATGCCTAGCACTCAATTGAACCCACGAGTGGATAAACTATTGACATAACCGTCATAATTAATAGTAATACTCAGTGTTAACCATTTTTATGCCAGACAAAAAAACTAAACCTACGAGTGCATATTAAAAATGCAATCAAATTTTATATGCATGGTTATTTTAGCCTATTCAATTTGGTTTTTATCAATATTCCCATGAGCAAAACAAACGTACTTTACAAAGATATTTTAATTTTTTAACAAGTGCTAGGGCATTCAAATGTTAACAACAGGTAATTTCAATAGTTTTTGGGGTTTTTTGGGACACCCTGTATGTCAATAACAATAATAAAATCTATTTACCATGATGAAACTGATCAGACAATTGAAGTATTATTAAACTGGTGATTAAACTCAAAATACATGGAAATTAAATTAAAATTTATTGGCTCAATCTGTCATTAGCAGCAAAGGGTTTCAGAATTCAAATCACAGTCACCATAAATTTGAATAATCTCAAAAACTGGAATTAAGTCTAAATTTGGGTGGCCTAATGCACTTGTCAATATTTAGCCCCAGGGAAAGGGAGCCTGGCAGACCCAGGGAATTTGACATTTTGCCTTATTCTCGTCTCAAATGTGTCAAATGCCCCTCTCGAGGAAGTAAATTTGCAATGGTCAATGCTTTGTAAAACCTCTACAATAGATTAATGTCATAAAAAAATGATGATGATTATAATTACAATTGATGATTACTTTTATTATTATTATGATTATTATTATAATTGATGATGATTATGATTTATATCAAAAGAAAATATCAAATTTCTTCTCCTACCCTTGGGCTAAAAATAGCACACACGCTTTAATAAACCTACCTTTTGCAGCTAATTTTTGCGTGCTTTTTATCACTCTTCTAACACGTTGCGAGTTGGTAAACTGTGTGTAACACATCTGATGATACCCACCATGTTGTGGAATTGCATTTGCATCAACAACGTTGTCGATGTTGAATTCTGCATGTTTGTCAATAAACTTATTCGCAACTTCGGCTTGATCTCCATCTAAAGATTTCCATTTTAGAACATACTTTAAGAATGTATTCCATGTCCTGGCCGAAAATGGTACAATTTTGGGATTTGCCGGTGGATTAACACATGTAATACACACTTTCTCTTGTATATCTCTTGTCTAGCTCGAGGAGCCTACAGCAATTATTACACTCACTCATCTCACTGGGGACATATACCCGGTTAATGCATATTTCAAGTTTGTAAATAGACAATAAATATATTGCAATTGCAAACTAATGTACCAGAATCTTGTGCGTGAAAAGAGACAGAATAATCTCCATAATTTTATCTACAATTTGATACCAGTATCATGCCCACCCTCGTTGTTGATCACAAAACGACAGAATATTGTAGTATAGCCCACTGTCTACAGCTGTTTTACCTTTATTGGGGCTCGTCAGCCCAGTGTAGCTAACAGTGAGCTCTTGCGTCAGAAAGTACATATACTACAAATGACAACAAGAGAGATGTGGGACACTCAGAAATTGCATAATACACAAGTCAGTCTCAAACCAATATGCATGAAATCTGCATGTCACAGTTTTTTATCAGCAATTGGCCCATGAAGGATGAGACATATGACTGCTCGAACCCACTACCAGCAACTGTAGACAGCTGTTTCGCCCTTATTGGGGCTCGTCAGCACAGTGTAACTGATAATTAGTCCTTTCATCAGGAAGTATATGTACTACAAATGACAACAAGAGAAATGTGGGACTATATACTTTGTAGTATATATACTTTCTGATGCAAGGACTCACTATCAGCGACACTGTGCTGACGAGCCCCAATAACAGCGAAACAGCTGTCTACAGTTGCTGGTAGTGGGCACTCGTATGTCTCATTCTTCATGGGCCAATCGCTGATAAAAAACTGTGACCTGCAGATTTAATGCAATCTATTTAGGGAAGAGTGAACCTGTTACAGTAGGTCTTCCTTGTAGAAAAAAGTCCAACATCCGAAGGCCGTGAGTGTATCCAGGAAGTGAAGTCCCTTCATGATGAGCTCTATATTATAACCGACAAAGATGCTTTGAATGGAACTCTCGAAAAGATCAGAGATGTCCTAGCTAGCTATGCAAGGAAACAACATCGACTGAAACAGATAGATAATGAAAGATAAGCCTCTGTCACCGAAGAAGGTTGCAGTGAAAAGATTGGCTAGTACACGCAAGTTGGCTCAAAGAAAGAAGAATAATTTCAAAAGAGAGTGGAATCGGTAGTGGATGGTTGAAAGCAAAAGTTAATGTAGAAGATGAAGAAGATAGAAAACGCAAGGGATCTAAGCTGCAAGATTTCAACCTTGCTGATAGGAAGAAACGAAAGGAGTTGGAGGAAGTGGCTGAGGATGGCCATAGAGCAAGCGGTATAGCGATAATGATTAATGGAGTAAAACTAACATATGCATTGAGGGCCATCTTGCTTACTGGATTTGGATAGTTGACGAATGATTACATTGATGCTGTCCAATATCTCATAAAAGAGCTTAACACTGGGGTTGGTGGTTTAAATGGTATTGCAGCAACAACACATTGCAGTAGATTTGCACTCGCCATGATCCTCACCAACCCATTTCAGTGTCATAATATTGGTTTACATTGGGTAAACATCGACTTCGATTTGTGGGAAGGTAATTGTCTACGAAAGCTTATATCGGATGGTAAATGAATCTCTTAAGTGGCAGTTGGTGTGCATGTATAAAGGGTTGTGTAATGATGATGGCTCCCTAGATATCACAGTAGTCCTGCAACAACGACAAAGAGGAACCTCTGACTGTGGTCTTTTTTGCATTGCCAATGCTGTGACACTTGCAAACGGTATTGATCCATCCACGGTTTTATGGTATCAAGATGGAATACATGACTCCTGCCTGAATGTTTTGAGCAACAAAAAATTGAACTGTTTCCCCATGAAGTAAAGAAAATAATAAAAACAAAATCTTTATTGGGGTGTCTCACTTATTTAGCTTTTGACAAACTAATTGGTGACATTATTTAGCTATACTTAATAAACTATAATTATATTCCTAATCATTCTTATTCTCTACAAAGGTCACAGCTATTACAATTATTGCTTACTAAACTGTGAATATCCATAGTACATATTACATTTTTAAAACTATTTAAGCTAGGTGCAATCAGAAGATTTACTGGCAACTTTGACCACAAAAACGGTCCAAAGTAGCGCAATGAGTGTTTCCCATATTTTACTGTATTAACCCTCGGAATGTTAAAGTCAGTGTTTCTCAATGAATAATTTGAGCTCTTTATACTAAAAATATCTGTAACACTAGAAGGCAGGAGATCGTTTTTAACTTTATACATCAACGCAGCAATATCTTGTAGCCGTCTGTTTAATAAAGTAGGTAACTTAGCTCTTTCTAAGAGAGTTTCATAAGGCTCTGTCCTGTTCCTATAGACTGCTCGTAGGGCACGTTCCTGAAGACATTCTACTTTTCTACTGTGCGATGATTTACAGAAGTGCCATACTAGTTGACAATACATTAAATGGGGTAATACTGATGTTTTATAAATCATTAACTTAGCTGCTACAGGAATCAAATTTCTTAGGCATGCAAGTACCCCCACCTTCCTGCTAGCTTTTTTACACATTTCACTTATATGGACGGCAAAATTCATGTTCTCATCTACGTTTACCCCTAATAACTTAATTTTATTAACATTCCCAATGACTTTGCCTTCTATTTTGATATCAAGTCCTCCTATATTTAAATTTCTAGGATTTCAAGGAATTTCTAGGATATCATTTTGTAGATTCTAGGAATTTCTAGGATATCATTTTGTAGATTTTACCGACTTAATTATATGTAGATGTAGGTAACTAAGGACTGATACTTTTCAGGATTTACTAAAAGATAATTATTTCTATACCACTCAGCAAGTCCCTTCACCTTCTTCTTCAAGGATATGTTTAGCAACATCGAAATCTTTTCTCATACAATAACTGATGATCGTCCGCATACATAGAGACATCCACATTTTCAACCAGCTCAGCCATATCATTCTGAAAAAGATTCCACAGCAGTGGTCCAATGACAAACCCAGTGGACACCATTCTCAACATCCTTTTCCATGAACTTGATATACTTCCAATTCTTACTCTATTCAAATGATTATCAAAAAAAGATCTCATCTATGGTGGCCCATCGTTGCCATAGTGATAATCCTGCAGTGTTCTCAATATTGCGGGCAAAAATTAAAATAAAAATAAAATAAATATAAAAATACGAAATCAGAATTAAAAAATATGTGATTTAGAAATAAAAAATGTAAATAAAACAAAAAACCAGATCAAAAACAAATTTAAAAATTTATGAAATTAAAATAATAAATTAAACTTTAAAAATGTAAAATAGAAAACTGATTAAGTAAACAACTTTGAAAATTTCAAAACATTTGATTTTCATTTTGCTTTTTATTTTGCTATGGCAACGATGGGCCATATCGACATGTGGTATTGAAAATAAATTTTTGAATGTTTATGATGGCCCAGCGTTTCCATAGCCCACTATGTCATTCGTCAGCGGCGTCTCACCCAGACAATATGATGGGCATAAATGAAGTATTTCATGCGAAGTCGCTCACTCATTAAATATAATTTGCTTTATATTCTCAGTGGCTGCCAGTGTTTAATAAAACGTTGACAGGTATTTATTCATAGAAAGCTACAACTATGGATAACAGAATTCGAAATCCAGATTGGGAGACGGACGAAGATTTAAAATCGGATATTCAAAAGTACGTATTGCAAAACCTGAGTCGTACAGAACTTTTAGACTTCGTGCAACAAGATTATCCACAATACGCGTGGAGTTTAAGAATGCTCAGTCGAAGGATGGCTCATTTCGATATTAAATATATCGACTATGATACTGATTTGGAAGCAGTTGAGACAGCTGTCCGGGAAGAAACTGAAGGGCCAGGACAGTTGCTCGGATACCGGTCTATCCACAAAAAGTTGTGAGAACAACATAATTTGGCACTACCACATGGCCTAGTTTACGATATGATGACTCTGGTTGACCCAGACGGTCTTGAACGTCGAAGTAATGTAGGTAGAAAGAAACATCACCGTGGGCCAACTGGAACATTTACATCATTGGTAAGATATTTTATATTCCAGTGCATTTGAAATGAACACCTCTGTCACCACATGACAACATCCTTATAAACATTCTTAGGGACCCAACCATACACACTCTGGTGACAGACATGACAAGCTAATGGATTATATGAACAATACTTTCCCTCTGGCGGTATATGGACTTCAAGATGTATTTAGTGGTTATATTTTATACTTGAAACTTTGGACGTTAAGTTCTGACCCTAAACTTATTGGGCGTTGGTATTTAGAGCATCTTTATAAAACAAGAGGTGTGAATATCTAGACTTGTGGGCTGAAATTTTATCATGGTTTTGCTACTTGTTAAATTGTTAAAGTACCAAATAAAAGTAAAATAATTGTTAACAGCAAGTGTATCAAATGTTGCCCATAATATTGCATTCTTATGTTTCAGTGATAAGTAAGAATCTTTGATTGGATAAGGGGACTGAGACTGGTCAAATGGCCACAATTCATGGGTTTTTGAGACAAACACATGCAGATGACCAAGCAAATCACCATGCTGTTGACACAGTACAGTATGGTCCTTCCACATGCAACAAGGTATTGCAAATGCAATGCATTTGGCTGAGCCTGAGTGATTGTTTAAGGTTGTCAATGATTTTTGTTTAATCCAAAATATGTTGTAATTTGGTACGAAATAGAAATATGAAAAACATATAGTTATTAAAGTACTGGAAGAAGAATTGTCAAGGCCTGTCACATGTTCACCCTCATTAAAATTGGGTGTTTTTACTAAATTCAGATAGAAAGGTGGTGGCATGAGCTGCATCAGCGTTTTGAAAAATTCTTTAAAAGGCAACTGAGGATGCTATTAGAAAGAGGATATTATGATCCAAATAACCAGACTGACAGAAACAGTGTCTATTAAATACAACTTCTAAAATAAAAAAAATGAATTCTACTTGGTTAATTTATTTAATTTTTCATTCTCCACTGGGATCTACTTGCATTTATTTTTATTCCTGTTATCCAAAAGGAAATGAACATATTTAGAGAAACTATATGGAACTCTTACAGAGTCAGAAGTCAGAAAGAGGCACAAATGCCTAAAGGGATCCCTAATCATTTGTATTCCTTTCCTGAAAACTATGGGGCTGAGGAATGTGGTATGAAAAGTTTAAAATTAATTTACTTCACTCATCAGTGTAATGCATATGTATGTTAAATCCACCCCACAATCGCACATATTATTTCTTAAAAGCTTGCAATGTGCTAACATCTTGTATAATTATAAACAATTGTCTGGTGTTGGACAAAATAGAATTGATATGATCTCCTTGCAAGTTATTCTACGTCATTCTCTGCATTAAGATTTACATGTAACATGGCATCACTGTGTATTTTAGTTGGCACTGTCCAAATACTCAGCTATGCATGCTGAATGTCATTGAGTATCTTAATCCTGTACATGCTTTTCAGCATAAAATTTGTATTTTATTTAGGATTACCTGTCAATGAAGAAGCTCTATTTGAAGTGACACAGTTGTCAGGTGTTATGACTGTCGGAGACGACTTTTTATCTCCCAATGTAAGAGCAGAGTGTCAGCGAATTATTCCAGAAATAGATGAGGTGAAACCTGCGGATGCTGCTGATACCTATCTTTTTCTTAAATCCAATTATCAACCACAAGCTTAGTGACAGTATAGTGGAAATTTAATGTCAATTAGTTCATAGGTAAAAAACAACACCTATTATCTCACTGAGCACCAGTGTTCTCCTCTTCACTGAAAAATTGTCTGGCATTAGACAGGGTAGTGTAACTCAAATTAACACAAAACTGTCAAACACAAAAGTGTCTTTATAATGAGCCAAACATTATTGGTCAAGTCACTACTCACTAGAACACTCAATATTAATAGTACCTACCATATTGAAAACTAAACTACTATAGTTATATTGACAGTGATAAGATGTTTATTCATGTAAAGTCCTCAATAAGTCCTCAATTTTTATTTACATTTTTTATTTTTAAATCACATATTTTTTAATTCTGATTTTGTATTTTTATATTTATTTTAATTTTTTCCTGCAATATTGGGAACACTGCAGGATTATCACTATGGCAACGATGGGCCACCATACTCATCAGTTTCATGGCATTATCCCCAAAGCCAAACGCTTCAAGTTTTTTCAAAATTAATAGATGACTGAGTGAGTCAAATGCCTTACTCATATCAGTGGACAGGATGCACACCAGATCTTTGTTATCAGTTGCTTTTTTCTAGTGCTCAACTAAACGAATCAAGGTCGTTTCACAGCTATGCCTTTTCCTATACCCAGACATTCTATTGTGAAGATTTGAGTCATACTCACAATCTGAGTACTAAGAAGCTTCTCAAAAATCTTACCAACTGTTAAAAGAGTTGTTATGGGGCGATAATTTTCCTCCTTTTGCGGATCATTTTTCGTAAACACTGGTATCCACTCTCCCTTTTTCCGATCATGAGGCCATTGACCTTTTTCGATACATTCGTTATAAAAATAGGTAAGGGAGGGAGTAATGCCTTCTGCACTCATATGTAGCAACTTCGGTGGTGACATCGGATTCCACCCACAAGACTTTCTAGTATTAAGACTTTTAAGCTCCGCTTGTACTTCCCTTTCATCCAATTTAGCAAAATTAAAATTGATATCATTAAATTTTCGACGCATGTTTTTTACCCTAGGATGGTTACTACACTGTTCCTCAGTCCATTTGACATGATGTCCTCCTATATTTGCTGCCATATTACTAAAATATTCAGCAAATATTTCTGTAATTTCCAATCGATCCGTAATAATTTCATCGTCAATATTCCTTAGATTAATTTCTGATACATCTTTTGCATTATCATTTAAAAACGGCTTAACTCCTCCCCGTGAGTTCTCTTGTATTTTGTTCACGGGTGAGCGATCACTTTGCTGTGGCATAGCTCGGCTTTTACGCAAGGCAAAAGAAAACGAGTACCACCATTGGAATCAGCATATAAAGATCTATTAGAGTATCTTTTTAGATTTTTGATACAGTGCAATGCAGCCGATTTATGGCCGTTTAGAGTATATGAAATTTGATATATTGTAAAATGTTGTAAATTGCATTGTCAATAAACATACATTGTAAACAGTCACCTTTGATTGAAAATATATCCAATTCTTCTAGGGTTTACTTCTTATCAATTGCACCAGCAGAATCGCCTTGAAAAGCTCTTTCTAGTGATCTATATTTTGTAACTATACGCACACAATTTGCTCAGAACGAAGACGCATCCCATTGTAGCAAGAAAACCGGAAGTAAAATGTTTTGTGACCCAAACTATACGAACAATGACCCCTAGACACTCAAACACACCGGCAATCGATTCTACGGGTCAATTTACACCATATAGCATGTATTGCACGTGATTCTGACTATTGCATAACTAAATATAAGCCAAATTTGGTAATAGGTCAAAGACCAAGAGCTATTCCTGACATAAAATGCTTGTAAATAAGCTTCTATTTGGCGTATTCAAACGAAATTTTCAGTACAAAAGCGCTTGAATATAAGCCTTATTCCTAGCTAATAACCATTGGAAGATGTTTCACAGAATCAGTGTAATTTTCCCATAACTCGAGTTAATGACGGTAAGATTCTGATCAAATCTTAAATGTATTTGCAAATATAGCATTTGACAATAATATTAACCCCTCAATCGAAAGCTTTTTATGTGAGGAATACAACGATACTTGATTCATTTCTTAGGGACTTACACAGCGAAAGAAAATTAGATTTTAGTGGCATTTAAGCATTTTATTCACTTCCGACCGACGGGAAACAGTTAAATGTCATAGAAATCAAAGTTTTGTTGAGTGCAGTTCTTGCTAAATATAATAGCGTACTTTCTTTTCTTATGGATTGCATTCTTCCACTCTAATGTCATGTATGGTATATCTTTCTCTTGCACTAACTTCTTTTTAATAGGCGCATGTTCATTCAGTACACTTTCAATAAGACCATTCCAAAAGTCATATTTGTCATCAATATCTGTAAATATATCAGAGACATGCCAAGGGGCCTCTAATAAATCCCGGTTAAGTTGTTCATAATTAATATTGTTCAAACACCTGGAGATGATAGTTTTTGGTTTATGTTTATAAACTTTCTCCAACAAGATTCCGTAAATTAGGTGATGGTCACTGATGTTAGGATTAAATGTACCACATTTTCTAAATAGTTCAGGTGAGTTTGTTTCAATAACATCTAATAGTGTATGACTGTTCATAGTTATTGTAGTTGGATCCGATATCATACACTGCATGTTATTAATCTCTTCCATATCTCTAAGAATTTTCCCCTTGCGATCAGGTTTCAGTCGGTCCAAATTAAGTTCACCCAATAGTTTGTCTCTTTAACGAAGCCCACATAACAATGTCATTAATGTCTTGCTCTACATTTTCATAGTATGAAGGTTCTTTATTATTACGCTTATTTGATTGCTTTGGCAGTCTATATACAGCTAGAAATAGAATGTCCTTTTTTCCTATTTTAGCTTCTATAGCTATTGCCTCCAGTGTTTTATAGACTTTTGGTAATGATATCTTGCGTGAGGGCAAACACGAGGAAAAATAGGCAATCAGCCCTCCTCCGCATTTCTTCCTATCTCTCATGTACATTCGGTATCCTTCAAGAATAAACTGGTTATCAGAATATGTATTATCAAGTTTTGTTTCGAAGATTACTAACACATGTGATTTCAGTTTCTCGTTCAATAGTTTTAGCTCATCAAATTTGTTTTGAATACTATTTATATGCAAATGAGCTATCAATGCTTTGCTTGAGTTGTTTTCTCTTTCATCAATGATTGAATTATAACATCTAGCATTTCGCCGTTTGATTCATGAACAATTTCGCTATCGTTTAGTTCATTAAATGGTAAAGAGCACCAATTACATGTCCAATTAACCATGTTTTCAACATAGAAATTAATGGTTTTCTTACCGATACCAAGACATTTTGCATGCGACCATAGTTTACATACCACACATTGTATAGCATTTTGATTCTCTCTAACACTTTTGCCACAATCCCTACAAAAGCGCTTTCGCACAGTCTTCGTGAGCGGACCCGGGTTTACTTGGATGTCTGCTGACAAAACAATCCATGTAATCTGATAGTAACTAACTCCCTTCGTCGTATAAGGTATTCTAGCAACAAAATACGTGTGTCCTCGATCTCCTATACCACAAGTATGTTTACTGAAGCGTATTTTTTTCCAATTTAGACTCTTAACAAGCCCATTTCTATTTAATTTTGTGTTGCCCTCATCATTCAGTGAATTTATTATAAAATATAGCAATAATAAAGTTATTATGCTTAATTTGCTTGGAGCTTTGACAAAAGTGACCGCCATATTCCCACACTTGATACGAAAAATCCAGCACGAGGTCTCACTATGTTGTCAGCATTTATTGCATCAGCTTAAGGCATATTCCTGGTGCACAAATGGTTCACTGCAGTGTCTGCAACAACTGGTTTCATCATGGCCAGTCTCTGAACTGTATGAAACTGTCTGCGAAGCAGCGGTTGCAACTGAATCACCATTCATATGTGTTTATTGTGAAAGAGAAGGCATTGAAGAGGCTCGCAAGTATCCTGTTATAGTTTTATAGTTCATCCGTTTATACATGGGACTTTTTTCTGTGTTGGTGTTATGTGCTCAGGTGATTATGTGATGTTTGTGCTGAGCATTGGGCTAGTATTCCAAAGGTCGTAGGTTTGATTCCCACCGTGGCCTGGCATATTTTTCAAGCTTGCCCAGTGCAGATATACACTCAGAATAATACCACAAACATCATCCCTTTAAACACTTGACAAATTATAGACAGAAATTGTCGAGTATAAATTTATATATCACGGTACATTTATTAGACCTACAGTATATAACCAGGAATCCAGAAACAGCTGCGAAAAATGCAAGTACAGGTCCCAGGCAGAAATCAAACCACAATGCGGCAGTGCCATTCTGGTGCAGCGCCCTAACCAACTGAGAAACAGAATCCTCTTGTTGGGCTCTAACTGCAAGTTCATGCATATATACTAGGGTACTGCCATGTTAATTACACTAGGAGTTACTACCAAAAGAAAAGTACTACCTCAAACCTGACACTCTCCATAGACAGATCAAGATAACAACTGAGTAGACAAAATCTTGTATGTTCAGTGCCAGAGTAGGTAGAGACAATATCAGATAGTTACAGTGTAAAGGAGATACAACTACTGTATCTAAAAAATCTCTATTATACATATCGTGGGCAATGGGCACTGGAATCATGTCAATCTATCAAACCATGCCCTCTAAAGATTGCTGCAAATACTGTACTGTACATATGAATTTATTACCTTTTTATTACTGACACTCTCATGCTCGGACAACAACAGTTTGTGAAATGTACATGCCATGCAACTACCTGCTGTAGATGCAGCATTGTAATCATTCGAAGCCACATCCTATCAGAAGTCCATTTGTTTCTTACACTAATTATTGTGCACTGTACGTAACTGATTGTGCTACCATTCAGATGAAGTGACAAAATCTTTAAAAAGGAGGCATAAGAAGCAGCATTTTAGAAACTGGACAATACTGTCAGAAATGCTTCATTAGGTATTCATCTGTTTACAACCAATGTGCAACAATCAAGCTAGTAGCAGCTTGAGCCCACACTCTTGCAGCAACAATATGTGATCAAATATATATCTACGGAAGTCAGTCTTTTACAATCACTAAACTATGAACACATAACAAAAAGGCTGCTATTGTACATATTAAACATGATAGATACTAAAAATTTAGCAAGATTCTAAGCCTAGTTCTCTGTATCTTGAAGAAGCACTGCCAAGATTAAAAAGGATACTCCGGCCCTGAAACAAGTGCCGTTTATATAAAAGACCTTTATATGGCCCTACCTTGAAATGGCCTTTCCTTCGCCTCAATTCTTTTTATTTACCGAATTATTAAACTTTGTTTTGCTGGTTTCGTAACCTATTACGGCCGCCATGTTTGCTCAAACTGGGGGGGAAGGCGAACTAGCTGACCTTTGAGTACTGTGACGTCATTGAGTGATAGAAAGCTTCTTGAACTATAAATGTAAAGAGTGGTATACCAATATTTTCACCAAGTCTTTAAATTTCGAGCGTCCATTCGATTTTTAAAAATTTTCAACAATGTCGCGATCAAGCTCGAGCACCTCTTCCGATGTAGATGATAGTTTTGTGCCATGTGAACAGCCTGGTGTAAAGATTGCAGGCGATGAAGCAGAATATTCACTTCAGCCTTATTTATTCGAACCAACAAGGAAACTGCCGAGCTTGGATGAAAGTAGCAACGGCGAGAATGAGGACGAGGGGGATTCAGGTTCTTCCAGTGACGAAAATCGCCTCAATAATTTAGAATGGTAAGTTTCACTTTGTTTGTTGCTCAATTCAGTCAATTGTAGTCTCACGAAAACTGTTCTCATTTACATATCAACACTTGAGATTAAGCAGAAGTTGTTTGGAACATTTTGCCAAAACTAATTTGAAGGTCCTGAGCATCAAAGAAACAGACATGTTGCTTATCGGCAACTTGCACGATTAGGTTGGCAAGTTCTTGGAAGGCATGTTGGGGTAGTGCTTCCATCTTGCGGTGTAAGTTGCATCCGAGCCCATTACCCACCACCTGGAGATGAGGATGAACATTCATATGTTGGTTTTAAACTACCATCTGAGGACTGAATAATTTGATTCTACATATTTATTGTTTGATAAGTCCTTAAATATTATGATGAATAATTAATATCCTTATATACATGTGGTTGTAACCAAGTAAAATCATCTAGTGTGATCATCAAGGAAAATATATATATATATATATACATGATTATATGTCTAATATTTAAAACACAAGCAGTAGTGCACTTTATCAGATATAAAACATGAGGCACAGTTAAAGCACAAATTGCAAGTATTTTAAATGACTTCTAAAATGATCCATTTTATACACACATCGTCAGTTTGTTTACAAAAGAATTTTCGATATAGGTGTTCATAAGCCGAGAAAATCATGCAAAAGTTTATGAAAATCTACATGTGTTTATCACAGACTCCTTGACAACTATGATTTCCTTTGTGTTTTGCTCATGAATTATTAATGAGTTTCAGAAGTTCATATATAATATCTTAATGATTGTTGAAGTCTTTTGGAAAAAGGGACTTCACTCAAAGTTTAGAGCATACTATTTTTCATCCACACCACAGTTCTAAGTTGGTTGTTAATTGCCCACTGAATGACCTGACAGTCATAGCTGAAACTTGGATTCACCTGGAGACATTGCCAGTGAAAATTGCAACAGTCATAGCTACTTTGGTTGAAACCTGCTAATATGTTCTTTTAATTGCAGTTTCTTTGTCAGGTTTTTCCTTGGTTGCAATGTTCTTTGATGTTTTGATTTTCTTTGATTTTTTCTTTGAATTTTTCTTTGGTCTCTTGCATTTCAAGACATTTTCCATTAGCACATCAAGATACTTGTAATCCTTTTCCTCCCTGATTGGTTTGACGACCCATGTTTTGCGGACTTTAGGGAAAACCAGGTTGTACCTAAGACTACCTTGTGATGACCCATGCTTGACCACACCTTGTTTTCTGGAGCAATTGTGATTATTGTCTAGAGCAGCAAGTTGTGTTCAAGCAACCATTCCATCATTGCCAAAGTGCTGTCTTTTAGGACAGTACTTCAGCATCATGGAATGGTATACTTCAAGGTTACCAGTATGATGGAACTCAGTAACCAACTTGAAGTCTTTCAGTAGCTTCTTGTTGTAAACCACTTCCTCAAGGGCCACTTGAGCAGCAGTGCCAAGTTTCAGCCATATTTTCTCTTTCATTTCTCGCCTTGACAATTTGTGGTGAGCACATTTTTTAAAATGCTTTGCCCCTCTTCACGAGTGCTTATTTGCAACATGGTTGACAATTGATGTCCATTTCTCAATTAACATGTCATAGTTGCCATCACATGTTGCTATGCTCCACCAGAAATGGGAAGAAACAGCCTGGATCCACAGTGATAATTCCTGGAATTCTTTCTTTTTACTTTTCTTGGATAACTTTTTGACCACCCATTTGGAGAGATGCCAGACATCGTACTGTTGTACTATCTCAGAATGTTTCTTCCTCATTTCTGCTGTGATGGTTGTATGCCGATCAGTTGTCAAACATTTTACTTTGACACCTTTCTTCTTCAGGTTGTTGAGTACTCTGTTGCATCCTTCTGCTTTCATTTCATTGCATGGGATGATGAGACCTCAGTTACTTGTACCACTTCAAAATCAAGTACTTTGTTGGTATTTTCATCCATAACTGTATACGTCCCATACTTTGCACAATGCCCAGGACTGTCACACTGTCCATCACCACATATGCCTAATTTTGGCACTTTTTTAACTTCATTTAATAGACTGTCTTTACTTCATTTAATAGGCTAGTCTTTCCAGGCCTTGTCAACTACAGGAATAGAGAAGTTCTTTTGGATGTTATAAAAAACACTCTTACCAATGAAAGCCAAATTTAAGCGTTGGGTCAAAGAATTTATATTCTGGAAGGAATTGCCACTGAAGAGTATGGAACCAGGAAGTAATACATTGCCAGCTACCTTTGAATCAATCATTGGCTGTGATTGCCATCTGCTCTGGTGTCCATCAACACATAATGAGTGAACTACCACCATGCTGCCAACAAGATTTTTCGAGACCTCAGCTGTGGGTTTAGAACATGTAGAACATACAAAAAAAAGCTGATCAAGATTCTCTTCAAAAACAATAATTTTCTTTTGTTCAACAGGACTTTTTACTGATTCATTTTCGCTTTCATTCTCTGATTCAGTTGGACTTTCTGCAGAGACAGGCATGTACATGTCATCATCATCATCGTCATCAGCAGCAGAATCTACATCAGTACTGGTACATGTCAATTCAGAACATATACTTTTCTGAGGGGATACAATTTCAGCAGTTATGGACATGGTAGCATCAGTAGTTTGAGTGTGGACACTTTCCAACGTCGGTTGATTATCTAGTACATCATTCTGAGTAGCAACAGTAACAAATGTTGGCTGAATTTGAATGCCAACACTCTACTGCTGGTAGATTTTTGCATGTTAACAGTTCACACTGAATACCCACTTCTTCCCCTAGTGTTTGGCCTGCAGTTCGAATGTCCCCTGGTGAAAATCCTTTCCAGGATCCTTAAGGAATCCTTGAGGGTCCTTACAAGGATTCCTAAGGATCCTTACTAAAATTCCTCGAGGATCCTTAAAGATCCTCAAGGATTCCTTAAGGTTCCTGCCAGTATCTTTAAGGATCCTGCAGGATCATGAAAGATCCTTGTAAAAATCCTTAAGGATCCTTGGAAAAATCCTTAAGGATACCACATAATCCTAAAGGATCTTTGCAAAAGTTCTTAAGGATATCACATAATCCTTGTTATAGTTTACAGGATCCTTCAAGGATCCTTGCAAATTTTTAAGGATCCTGGTTATCAAAAGCCCCACTAAATAATCTTTCAAGATCCTAGGAAATGAACTGAAGGATTCCTAAAAAATGTATCCTGCTCGCAGACGATTATTGTATTATGACAAAGTGTCATAATACAATAATAAGTGTCTCAGAGACCGCGGAAGATCGGTAATTGAGGGGGCCCATATTCATATATTCGGGTTCACGAAGCGTAAAAACAATCAATTTCAAAAGAAATTAATGAGGCCGAATCCGAATATATGAATATGGGGCCCCTCAATTACCGATCTTCCGCGGTCCCTGAGACACTTATTATTGTATTATGACACTTTGTCATAATACAATAATCGTCTGCGAGCAGGATACATTTTTTAGGAATCCTTCAGTTCATTTCCTGGGCTTTTGAAGATAACCAGGATCCTTAAAAATTTGCAAGGATCCTTGAAGGATCCTGTAAACTATAACAAGGATTATGTGATATCCTTAAGAACTTTTGCAAAGATCCTTTAGGATTATGTGGTATCCCTAAGGATTTTTCCGGATCCTTTAGGATTATGTGGTATCCTTAAGGATTTTTACAAGGATCTTTCATGATCCTGCAGGATCCTTACAGATACTGGCAGGAACCTTAAGGAATCCTTGAGGATCTTTAAGGATCCTTGAGGAATTTTAGTAAGGATTCTTAGGAATCCTTGTAAGGACCCTCAAGGATTCCTTAAGGATCCTGGAAAGGATTTTCACCAGGGGACATTCGAACTGCAGGCCAAACACTAGGGGAAGAAGTGGGCAATAAAAAATCCTGAAGGATCCTAAACAGATTGGCCTTTATAAACAAAAAGTACAAGAAAAGGATCTTTCATTATAGATTATATTTAGTAAATATTACTTCTCATATAAATCTCATATGAAGTTGGTATTAATTACAATAAATTACTAAGACTATAGATTTGTAACATATAATTCTAATCTGTTTTTTGAATGTTTTCTAATTTAATTTTCTTTTTCAACAAATCGCACTCTTTTTGGTTGCAAGATGTTTGAATTGTAGACCACATCTTGTTTAATGTTTTTTCGCCAAATTTACGTCCAACACATTCTGAAAACAAAAATCCAGAATTTAATGTGAATGCATCTGCATTATATACAAGAAATGTACAATTTTTAAGTACTTGATTAACGTTAAGTTTTAATACTGCATAAGCCATTGGTGGTACAAAGACGTTCTGTCTCATCAAAATTTTCAAACCACCAGAAAGTTCACACAATGATCTGGGTTATTTATTGCAACTATACCTTTAAGAATATTTATCCTGTCAGGATCCAGCTCAGTTTTAATCCACTTTTTGTTGACTGGAGCAATCATTCCCTTCATTAGCTTGTCATCATCAAAAAGGGTTGTCAACACTTTTAGTGCATACTTTTGTGGATTTTTTGGATTTGCTGGCAATGACAGCAAATCTGTGCCTTGGAAAACCTATAAAAGAAATAGGGAAGGTTATATTAGTTTAATATGTACTATTTTTGGGATTGGTTTGTGAATTAGGACTGTATGAGTGCGGCTAGTTGTATAAAACGTTAAAACTTACTAGATTCTGTGACATTTCTTCACTCTCTGCCAGCACAGTTAATAGAGTTAGATGGTTTGGAAACTCATTAGAACTACAATATAAGTCATTATCTATGTTTTTGTTATGGAATGAGGTCCTTCGTCATCACGTGCGTATTGTATTTTCACCTAACTAACCAATAGCAACGTGTTAGGAAATTTAACCATCCGCGACTTGAACAAAAGGGTAATTTAAGAGCTCCGATTGGTGGATTTGACGAAAACACAATACACACGTGACGATGAAGAACCATATTTTTGAATAAACGTTGACCAACATAGATAATGAGTTATATTGTTATTCTAATGAGATTCCAAACCATCTACTCAATTAACTTCGCTGCCAGTGACTCAGAATCCTGAAATAGTAAAATTAATATGAGGCACACCATATTTTAGTTTTTTCATCAAAACAAAGGAACAGTTAACTTTTCAAAGCCGCAACCGATAAAGCAATCACGCATTATTGTTATGTTTTTACATTTTGTTTCCCAATAATTAAACTATATATTACATAGAGGGTGCTAAAGGGGGGGGGGGTGTTCAGATCACGTTTAATGAGAGGAAAAACAGTCATTTCACATTTCACAGGTAAAAAAATTTGTAATATCACGAAATTTAATGAACTCGTTTTTAACTGTGTAAATTTAATGCCTTTCTTAACCCGTCAGCCTATTTTTACGAAAGTAAACAGCACAATTGAAAGCTCAAATTCGGACGAATTTTTGTTAAAAGTGCCAATATATGTAGAAAAAAAAATGAAAAAAGTAGATGCAACTTAGTAAAACTGTTGTAACCACTGCATTGTACTTTGTTCTTTAGCACTTATCCCTACTCGTCCAGCTGCCAATCACGGCTCAGGAATAGGCATGTAAATCACATTTCACGACACAAAAATTCGTCAAATCTCATTTCACAACAACAAATATTGGCAATTCACGGCTCACGAAAAAACCCTTCACCACCCTCTACATAGTTAAGGCCTGATTCCACGGCGATATTTCTTGGTGCGAAATTGTGTCTGCTAAATATGGGTGTGTGCACTAATGAGTGACTGTATTGAATTTCGGTACTTTTTTCACTTTCGCAATGAGTAGACTGAACTTCTGCTCACTGACGAAGAGAAAGTTTCTTCTACTTTTCTCCAGCGAAACCTTATTTGTCTTCAACATGCATGCGCACATTTGTTTCGCGCAAATTTTTTCGCATTTAATTTTGCCAAGAAATATCGCCCGTGGAATCAGGCCTTTTGTGACACAGTAACCTACAATACCTTAGACGACCCAGGTGTGCTTGGTCTAGGTTCCATCTTTCGGAAATGTTGTGGAGTCTGCGAGTTCATAGCTCTGTGGTATTCCCGACCAGGTTGACTTGTTTTGGAATTTAAAAGCGTATCAACGTTTCTCGATATGCTCTCAACGCAGGAAAACAGTTTGTCAACCTAGAAATTTAAAGTATATCTTTAAATTTCTTTGAAATTGTTTAGATATTAACAACACACAAAAACCTATAAGTATTATAGTGCCTAGTATTGATGTAGGGAATGCAATATAGGCATTTAAGATTTTAATTCGTATTCACTTAATCATGGGTTTTTTTTACCTTTTCATGCAACAATTTCAGTGAAAAATTGTCATTTTTCGCCTCTGAAGAGTAGTCAGAGTGTAAAGACTCGTTGTCTGTGACATTCATGATGGATTCGTTTTTCTCTTCTCTAAAAATTATAAGGAGAATTTTAATGCCCTAATTGAAAATCTCGATTTCCAGTTCCAATTATTAACGTACCTCGAATTCATCAATTTTTCAAACTCTTCCATCTCTGATTTTAGCTTATCTGCATAAATGGAAATTACAATTTGTTGTATCCTTCTGATCATATAACACAAATTGGTAAACAGTCAGCCTTAACACTTAGGCGCATGTAACCCTATCAACACGTATATGTTGACTAATGTTGAATCTAATTATGTAAGAGTTTTATGCATGAATCAGAGTATGCGGATGGAAAGAAAGCTGCATGCAACAGCATCTTCTGTTGTGAAAAGGAGTATGATATAATTTGCTATTATTATACCTTTCCAACAATCAGTTGAACTTGTACCCACCCAAAACATGAACTAGTAAATATGAGCACAAACCACTAACATGCTTCATAATATTTAACACCTCCTACAGGTCAATAACATTTAGGACAACAGACATCCAATGTCTGAGATCCCATGTATGCTTTCATTGGAGTATTAATCTCACCCTAGTTTCCAAACATTAATTTGTGATTTAAATCTTGATTAATTGATAAGAGAACTGGGATTAATAAGAGACTTTTCTTTCATTGATACCTTTTGTCTCGTATGTTTCTTCGTTTTTAGATTTCTTTAGTTTTTTTGTGTTATGCTTGAAAATATATTTACTGTAAAAAACTTTGAATGCCCAAATATTACAGTAATATTTTGTCCTCCACATATACAGGGTGTATAAAAAAACTGCAACCTCAGAATTTCCAAAGAAATCTACTTTGCACTTAAACACAAAAATTTTATGCCCTTGGAAATTTGAATTGAATTGCAAATAGGTCATATTACTAGCTTTTATACACCCTGTATATTTACTCCACATATAACTCAATTCGCAAAGGCGAATAAGTTGTAAAAGCAGTACTGATACAATAAGTTACCTTTATCATTTTGATTGTCCGAGATTTCGTCTACGACGTGTGTTTCCTCAGGATCCGAATCGTCACACGCACACAACACCTTTTCCAACTCAGCCACTTTTAGTTTGCAAGCAGCTTCAGAACCTGTACACAGGATTAAATTTAACAGTTACAATATATGTACAAATTTAATAAGTATTAAATACTAAAATTTATGTGTAAATACAAAGAAAATTGGCCCCATGTATACTTTGATAATATATCAAGGTCTGTGTTGCGTCGGATATAAGTCGTAGTCATTTTACATAAACATGCAATGGTTCCTAATTTGAGAAATCTTGATACAAATTATATAGAAGGCCACAAAGTTATAATAGCATGATACCTTCTTTGAAGTTTTACAACAACAATTGCAACAACAATCTTATTACATATTTTGCTATTTATGAGTACCTAGCTGTATAGTAAACTTATAACTATACAAATGTACAGTACCTAGTGTAGTATACTTTTAAGCACAAATCGATCAAAACTTTCAATAATTATTATATAGCACACTATAGTTACCAGTTTTAACTAATTTTGTATCGTGTGTTTTTCCTTGCTCTTTCACGTGCACAAAGTCATTAACTTGAGGATTAATTTTTTTTATTAAGGTTAACACAACAATGCTGTATTTGGTTTCCTCCGGAAAGAAAACAACTGCTGTTGTAGCTATATTCAGTGGAATAAGAACACAAAACACATTTAAAAGCACACCAAAGGGCAAGTAGCTTAAAATTAACAGTTGACGGTGAGAAACCCAATCAGTTTATTATCAATTGAAGGCAATTGTTTGGCTTACCAAACTAACTCGTATATCAATAGGGCTGCTTAAAATTTAAAATTATGTTTCCTTTTTAGAACTTAGGTTGTACATTGCATATTTTACACTAATGACCAAATGTGAAAATAATTTACAAAACTCGTATGAAAGTAATTCTATAACGCGCTAATTTTTTTGCGGTTTTTCTAAGTGAATCTTGCGCTTAAATTTTACAAGGATAGCAATTTATCAGTAGGCATATTGCGTCGATTGCTGCACATTCAAACAACGCTCTCTTATTGCTCATGATAAACTATAAAAAAGTGTGTATAATAATATGCATTGTATGGTTGATAGCTGAAAGTTTTGGCAGCAGGTTCGTCCACATTTCAAACTCAGTTAATTGGCGCACACAAAAATCACGAAACATTTTTAAAGAGAAAAATGTGTTGAGTTGTAAGATGCACGCATTGTAGTCAATGTATTAAAATGGCTGCTTAATATCGTCCTAGTATGTTTTAGTTTAGCACTGCCATAATATATACGATGTTTGAAGCGTGCACGTGAAACAAGCTTGTTAGGTTTATATTACGACTTATTTGTACCATATTTATAATAGTACTTACCAGGAGCAAACTCTTCTTCTTGAGCAATCCGCTTCATCTTGAGCAATCCGCTTCATCTGTAGTCGTTCACTCTTCGCCATTATTATATGTCAAAAACTTAAAATGATTTTGACAAGCAAGAGAAAGAAATGCTTTGAGCGCTCAGCTAACAGTTGATATGACGCTTGCGAATGCTTGCGTGCTCGGTTTGGCATGCAAATCGATAACAATGTGACAGGCGTTTAGTGATATAATTATTAGCTTGCTATTTACCAGACATTTCCTACTTTATTTAATAGAGCGACGATATTCGGGGTTTTTCAAAGGGCAAATGTTTGTATAAAGTGTTTGTATATGTGCAAAAATGCTCTGACTTAGACCACTTGGTAAATTTAGTACAAAAAGTATCTAAAAGATCTCAGGTCATTTCATTCGTATCGTGTCGTGTTTTTGGTTGACAGGCGATTAGCCTATCATCTGAAACTTATTAGTTTCAAGCACACGACAAGGTGCCAGGGAAGAAACGATATATTGACGCAACACGTTTACCAAATACAAAGCAAATACCGTGAAGCGAATTGCACCCAGCGCATTCGATAGATAATATCAATAAAAAATATGAAAAATGCATTATTTTTCCTTGAAATATATACCAGTTTAATTTGCGTGCTAGCGCATAATTCGTTAATTATGCTCGGAAATAATTTAATTTCGTTCAGGTTAAAGACATTTAGATGGTCTAAAACAGCAGGAAAATACAGTAAAAACCCACTAAAATGCAAAAATATAACTAGAATCGAATCCCTTTATAGTCGTACTATATAGTATATATAAATAAACAATATAAACGTCAACTAAACAGCATGTTAATCACGCTCTAAAAAATCTACATGCACGCAAGGAAATAATCAATTAGCTATTTTCTGTGGGCAAATTAACTTAGACATGGAACACAGTTGGCTAAAAGCATTATTAACACTTAAAGAGAAAAGCTAGAAAGATGACATAGCCTGAGTATAATTGGTCATCGCAATCTGAAGATAGTAGCTCTGAAAGCCAAGTTAGTGTACATGAAGCGTCAAAAAAACTGTCTTCAGTTTCACCATCAAGCAATGACAACAGGTTTGAATCAGAAAATGAAGTTCATGACATAGGTGCTGACTTCGAAGATGAAGCGTTTTGTTGTAGTTCATCACCATATAGTGACAGATTGGAAAATTGGAATTCCCCTCCTTGCTCAGAAAGTTCTCCTTCCTGCTCAGATTCTGACAGCACAGCCACAAGTTCTTCGCAGGGACGACTAAATAAACGTCCAAGGATAGAATTGTGGGAAAGGCCAACAACGGTGCAATCTTGGCCGGCAGAAGACTGTATTGTGAATGAACCATTTGAAGAAGGACAAGGTGATAATCACACAGAGAGCGATAATGAAGAGGAGTCGTTGCAATCTCAAAGTCATGAGCCAGATGATCAGTTCATTGAACAAAATGTTTCAGACACTTCTTTCAGTTAAACTCAACTAATAATTCAAGCTCAAGCGACCAATCAAACTCGGAGGGTGAGGCATCAACAGATGATGTAGAAGATTCCACAGCAATGCCGGCGTTTCTAGGGTCATATGCTACAAGATCAAACTTTGAGGCAACATTTCTTGCTCTCAGCAAAAAACACAAGTTTTCAAAGTCGACAAGAAATGATTTGCTAAAGTTCATCAATATTATATCACCAAGTCCGAATCTACCATCATCGAACTATTCCTTCGATCAAGATGTTTGGAAAGCCATTAACATAGATTATGATAAGTACGAATTCTGCCCCGGATGCCACAATCTTCTTCATCTCAAAACATGAACATGCAGAAGAGATAACTGTGAATATTTTAACGCTGTTCCCACTTAAGTACCAACAGAGTTGTTCTTCATCATTCCGGTTATAGCTTCATTAAAAAGAATTTTAGAAGAAAATTGGACATCGATTGAAAAGTATAAATCGGACCATAGTCACGACGAAGGAAAGTATAGAGACTTCTGTTGTGGCGAACTGTATCAACAACAGAATAGTTGTGATGATCCAACAAAGTTGCTCAGTTTTTTATTCCATATTGATGGTGCACCTGCTGTGAAATCTAAGACTCTTCGTCTAAGACACCTTGCTGAATCTTCATGGCCATTTAGCGGATCTTGTTGCCAAAGCTTCGTCCTTGACTTCAGACAATTCAACGGACATTTCGGTTGCATCATATGTCTTCATCCCGGAGAAAGAGTATCCAAAGGGAAAGGAACAGTTCAAATATACCCTGTATATGAAGATACCCCTGAAAGGAGGAATCAAGCCCAGTTAGCAGAAGCAATCAAAAAACCATTGTTTGGCGTTCTTGGTACTTCGCCTCTTCACGACGTACTTTGTATACCAGATAGTCTTATATTGGATTATATGCATTTGGTCCTGGAGGGTGAATTTCAGCGGCGGCTTTTTATTTGGTTGAATGGTCAAGACCAGAATGGTTTTCTAGCAAAGCAAGTTGTACCCTTGGAAGAAGCAATGAGTAAAATTAATTTTCCTCACGATTTCAACCGAAAATTAAGGCCTTTTCGTGATTTTAAAAGATGGAAAGATAGAGAAATCCAAAATTTTTTTCTTCATGCCAGTTTGCCACTACTAAAAACTCTATTACCTCTGGCATTCTTTTACCACCTTTCAATTTTTGTAACTGCTATTTGGTTACTTATCGACGACCAGATCTCATCCGAGGATATAGAATTGGCAAGAATTCTGCTGGTTCATTATGGAAGGCTAGTTGAACCGCTTTATGGAAAATCAGAGCAAACCTACACTGTCCATGCATTGCAACATCTACCAGAACAAGTCAAGAACTTTGGCCCATTGATTTTACATTCAGGTTTCGTGTTTGAGGCAATGATTAGCCATTTGAAGAGACTGTTTCATGGGACGCAGTGTATTCCAGATCAGATGGTAAAAAACTTAATCATTGCTCAGAATACAAACACGTTTATTGAGAACAGCACTTTGAGCGGAGGAAATGAAGAACTATGCAATTTTGCACGGAATCTTGCTGAGCACAACAAATCATCAACGTCTCAACAGTATGATGGAATCAGTTTAATTGGGGAAGTGAAAAGATCCACAAACCTACAAGCTTCTGTCCTAGAGGCCTTACAGCGACGTTTCGGCAGTGATGTTATCGTCTCGAGCATAATGGAAGCCTCCCGTATGAAAAAGGACCACCAAGTTTACCACAGCTTAGCTTATAAAAGGAAAGGGAAAAGTTGCAGTTACCTAGTACAGTACCAATCTGAGACATCACACGATTTGAAATATGGGAAAATAATTTTATATATGATTGTTCATGGTGCGCCACTTGCCGCCGTACAATGTTTTCAACATGGCTCAAGGAGTATTATGTCCGGCTTACAAGATCCAGAAGATGAACTCATGAAGACTTTTAATGACCGAAATCTGTTGGGAAAACCGTTTGTGTCAGTTAACGAAAGTGACGAGATTGACATTACTCCGTGCAAAAACATTCGACGCAGGTGCATACTTGTTCCTTGCTCAGAAGGTGCTGTACTAGGCTACTTGTGTCCGGTCCTGAAAAATTACGAACACCACTAACATTTAACAATTATTCGCCGAAGGCAAGGTGATTTTCGGGAATATTCCTCAAAAATCAACAAGCCTGAGATAGTATTTTCACACAAGTTATTTCAATTTTGTGTATTTCTTCATCCGTAATTTGTACAAAACGGCAACTAGTTGCCATTTTTTAAACTTGTCTTTAGTTTTATATTCACCTGTAGGTGAATATGAAGGAATGTCACGTAAAATTGGACCAATCACAATGTCGGATTTCTTATATTCACTTGTGTAAAAATACTAATATTAATACAAGGTGACAAAAGGCTAGGTTCCACCACAATTCTGGCCAGTAAATTGCATGAAAAAGGGGGAAATGTCGCACTGCTAAGTTTACGTACTGTTTATTTCCTACACTGTGGTAATAGTGTCTAGAAACTCTAGGTGAGGAATTTACACGTAAGTGAATAACTCATTTCAATCAACGTAATGAACATTCAAAGGTTCTTTAAAACTAAACGCTTTGTTGGTGATTAGTATTTATTGTATTTGGTGATCAATTATGGCTACTGAAGAATTTCAACTCTAAAATTCTAATTCATTTCTTTGTGTTGATAAGAACTTGGCAAAAATATTCTTCGCAATTAACCAAATGTCTTGAGGTTTTTGTAAGGGTAATTTTCATAGAAATACCAAATATGTAACTAATATCTAGTATTTCTATGGTAATTTTCCTCATATGATCCTTGTGGATTGTAAAAAATCCTTGGGGATTTTGTCATCCTTAAGGATGTATAAAATCAGCAAGGATTTTACCAAGGATCCTCAAATAACAGAAAGTGAATGTCAGGGATGTAATGAATCCTTCAAGGATTGTAACCTTGCAGGATCCTACAAGGAAATGAAGAAAAATCCTCAAGGATCCTGGAAGCATTTTGTCCTTCCCCAGCTTTCAGTTTGGCCTTGATCCCCTCGGACTGATGACACTTGTTCAAGGCACTCTTGTAGCATCTTTTAATAAAGAAAGTAACATGATTTCTAAACAATGCTAGATATTTTAATATCTGCTATTGTTTTGACAGTATGTCACATTTAATACATGTTAAAGCATGCTTTACATTACAATTCATATTATGTCTATTTAGACCTATATACAAGCCAATGTCGTGAATTATCAAACATTTGTTGAAAACATGTGGTGTAAAAATGACTTTAAAAGTTTTGATGAAATTACAGTAGTAATATAATGAAACATCATACAGCTGCTGTTACAAAAATCAGAATCTCTTCTCATAGATTACGTGTTGAATCTGGTGATAACATTCTTTTTAATATAAGAACTTGCAAATGAGGTTGGGAATAAGCAACATTAATTTATTATTATTATATTATTTGCTTGTAATGCATGGTAGTCACTCAGTGTTTACTTTAAAAAGATTAGTAAATATATCCCTGTGGAATTGCTGCAGTGATTGGAATCTTCAAATTTTATATGGAAGTATTGTGAACGAAGTCGTCAGATTATATATTTTTGGTTGTTGTACGATACCAAAGTATTTATAAGGCCAGCGCTTTACCTCTTGCTTGGCTTGTTTAATGCGCATTTGTTCCCTTTTCCGACCTGTTGTTCGTGGAGTTTCAGGCTTAGAACGGGGAAATACTGATGGGATCGAGTTTGGTTTCGATCTTGGTCTATGACGGTAGCCAGCTATGAGGTTTGGTAGTGTTTCCTCGAAGCAATCAGGCGTGAAATGTGCCGAACAAACAAATGAATGATCTATGTTGCGTGGATTTACACGGCGAATTCTCGCCATCCATGCTTGTTGCAGGCTAATATCTCTTGGAATTCGGTGATAGCTAACACCCTGCACAGTCCGTGAGTTGTTAGTACATTCTGAAACCATGCAATACGGCATATTTTAAAACATCTTTTTACGCTGAACAACCAAAGGAGAGTGAAGCACTGTACTTTAAATACCTTGCATTTGGCTTTCTATCACTCAATGATGTCACAACACTGAAAATAAGAATGCACTGCCCCCCCCCCCCAGTTTGAGCAAACATGGTGGCTGTAATAGGTTACAAAATCAATTAACAAAGTTAAATATCTTGGTAAATAAAAATTATTGTGGCAAACGAATGGCCTTTTCAAGGTAGGCTCAGACAGGTCTTTCATATAAACAGCACTTGTTTCAGGGCCAGAGTATCCCATTAACAGCTAGGCAACAAGCATCATTAACCGTTTAAGTGGCATGTGCCCAAATGCGCCCTACTTTATTCTTGTACTCTGTCTAATGCCAGACGATTTTACTCGTGCGAGGGAGAGTGGCACCACTCAATGCGTTAAAGTAGGACTATGCTGTCAGTTATGCAGTGTATTGTCAATGGCAGTCAACACAGAGATATGGTAGTAATTTACCATTCATGAATGATCAAGGCATTTCTTAAAGTGCATATGACACGAAATTTTACATTTTAGAAACATACAATAAAATGTGCGGTGATTATCGTGGTGTAATGTATTTTTCAAAAAGATGATGCTAAGGGGACTATTAAAACGTTTTAATACATGACCGTGAGGCCAAAACTGTCACATGGATGGGAACGAGTTTGCACCAAAATGATGTCATTAAAACATTCAAATAATTCCCTTGACATCATGTTTTTTTAAAAATAAGTTACTCCAGGATAATCACCGCAGAAAGTTTGTAATTCTAAAAATAAGAGATATGAGTTAACACATTGTTTTTGTTGTAAAAGAAAAGCGTTGTTAAACGTTGTTGTGGCGAACTCGGTGTGCGAGTAACATGTATATACAAATTAGTGTAAACTTTGCTGTTGCGTAGGTGGTTATTGAACTACCTGCAGGGTCATACTCAAGGTCATTTCAATAAATGAACAAGCTCGTACCGACCAGATGCTATCGATAGAAGTTTTTAAAATTTCTGAAGAAGGTTAATACACATAGTGAAATTCTATTAGATTTTAGTGGTTCTTGTTAATTATATAAAAACAAAACATTTAACATGAGCTTTGAATTATTTATAAAATTAGTATCGGTTGTGTAAATAATTCTTTATGTTCGTTATGAAGCAATCTATTTAGCAGTTTTATTAGTCAAAACTATTTTGTCTACCGACTATGATAGCAGTTCTGCCGACTGAAGCTCCAAATAAAATTTCTGGTGGGCTGTCACCCCCCTAGCTCCCGCCCTGGCTACCTCGCATCTACCTGAAAAAGTAAGGAAAATCTCAACATTGTGAGCGGAGGCCCTTCATTGTTAACTCCTGATGGAAGGCCTCGGTTTGAAATGCAGAGTTTCTTATTTTTTCAGGTAGCTACATACCTACCAACGACAGCAAGGTTTATATTTTGGCACTACCTACACTTGCACAACAGTTTATACTAAATTACTGCACTGTAATGCGTACATTAAATGTGTTAATAGTTTAAAATTACTTTCTGGAAACAAACATTAATTGAACGTTTTCTATAAGAAAAAACATGCTCTGAAAAACAACATCTTGTAAACTCAAGATATGAGCTGCTAACAACAAGACAACAGTTTTTCTCTCCTCTCTTTTAAACCTTTAACTATAAATGATTACAATTTACGCGGTTCTTTTCATGCGTTTCAAGTCTATTTCGGAACCATCCTCAGAGATATGAAAAACTAGATTCATATTAATCTGACACTGCAGAGAACAACGAAAAATTCGTTGTCTCTGAGGATGGATTTCATATCTCCGAGGATGGTTCTGAAATAGAATTGAAACACTGCCCATCCTCGAAGACAAACGTTAAGTCGTCACGAAAATATTTCATGCACTTAAATTTGATAAGACTCACTACCAATCCCAGTTGACTTGATACCTCAATTGGTACAGCGGCTGTCTAGAAACCCTAAGATGCGAGTTCGAATCTCGCTCAAGACAACGAATTTTTCATTGTTCTCTGCAGTGTCAGATTAATATGAATCTAGTTTTTCTTTTCATGTGGTTTCAGCAATTAAATTTATTCCACAAAACGTTTTCAATGAAGGGCTATCGCTTCGTTTCCTTTTATGTAGTATAACTTTCTATTAATGGGCGGCTAAAAAGAACCATCAACATAATATTGAAATGAGTTTCTGAAGACAAATTGAATTGATACCATGCTTACCAAATGCACGCAAAAAAGTTTTTATTAGATTCTGCCACTAAAACAGCCTTTTCGTTTGACAACAATTTCTATAAGCAAACTGACGGTATTTCTATGGGTTCCTGTTTAGCTCCAGTGCTAGCAAATATCATACTAACTGAATTTGAAAAAGCCATTTAAATGATTTGATAATGACTGGAATTATAACATTTTTTCGCTTATATGTAGATGATACTCTTGTTTTGATTGAGCCTAAAGATATTCCATTTGTTTTGGACAAGTTCAACAGCTTTGACAAAAATCTTAAGTTACCGTAGATAACTTTGAGAATGGCAAAATTCACTTTTTAGATTTAGAAATTTCGAACTCCAGTATTGATATTGATATTTATAGAAAGTCGACATGCACAGGTCAGTACACCCGTTTTGACAGTTTCAAATCTTGGTCGTGCAAAACGGCATGGGTTAGGTTGCTTTTTCACCGTAGTACTAGTAACTTGACTTTTCTTAATAAACAAATCTCTATGATTTTCAAATTTATGTCTTGGAACATCTTTCCTGCTAATGTGCTGTCTTCGATCATTCACAAACTAAAAACCAAGTATCAAGTTAACTTGTCTTCAATCATTCACAAACTAAAAACCAAGTACCAAGTTAACTCCAGCAATCACAACACGAATAAAGTATCTACTCAAAATGATTTTTCTGATGATGCCAGACCTAAAATTTGGATAAGAATACCTTTCTTGGGCAAACAAGGGGAATATTTGGTTAAAAATCTTCTAAAGAAAATACAGCGGTCTTGCAGCCGGTTAAATTTGTTGTAATTTATGACACTAAGAAGGTATCTTATTTCTTGCCTAAAAAAGGTGAAATTCCTAACTGCTTGCGCTCCAATATTGTTTACGAATTTATTGTCCTGGTTGCAACAGTTCGTATATAGGTAAAACTGAAAGAATTTTGGCTACTCGATTGTCGAAACTTTCAGATCCTCTAAAAAGTTCAATTTCTAAACATTTGTCGGAATGTGAACATGCCAATTTTATCCTTAATTTGAATCACATCTTTGACAACCTTAATGACATAAACGACAGTGATGCAGATGCACCGGACATGTGGCTATCCTTTCACAATCCCATCCAAAACAACACTAAAATTCTTCACACTCTCAAATATACCAACTCTAACCTTCTGCTTTACCTTGAAGCTCTGTATATCAAATATAGAAAGCCATTGTTAAATAATGGATTAAAAGCATCTACCTGTAAAGATCTTGCAGTCTTTTCTTAGGCATCATTGTTTGTCCATAGTATGGTGTGACTTTACTATTAAGTCATTTCTTCTTGTTTCTTTGTATATAGTATAATAGCAAGCTTGTAAATAGTTTATTCTGGTTTGACAATGACTTTGAAATAGTGCCGAAATATCACCATAAAACTGTTGTCTTGTTGTTAACAGCTCATATCTTGAATTTACAAGATGTTGTTTTTCAGAGCATGTTTTTTTTATATTTTATTAAATTGTCTGCTGGTAAAGGTTTTTGAAAGTTTTCTTACCTATTACTTACACAGAAGTTGCTTACATGAATTCACAATATAATATTAATAAATTCCATAAATTCAAAAAATATAGAGTGAAAAAATATCAGATTCAAACACATGTTATCAGTGTTGCCAGATGAAATCTCAAAATATTCATGTATGCTCACGCCAAAAGTTCACAAAAAGTTCATGCCCCTAAATTTTAAGATCGGAACTCGTCGGAATTTATCAAAGATCGTCTGAAAATGTTGGAACTTATCAACATGTCCAAAAATCCTTCACAGACTATGTTTAAATGCGAAATAAATTGCAAAAGAATTCTTTTTTAAAGTTGTATTTAAAAAACAGGAGTGTCATTAGGCTATATTTTTATGCAAGCAAATCCCATTATCATCGCTACTATTGCTTTCCGACCAATCCGACATTTTGATTTTTTAAAACACAGCGAACGGCACAAAAAAGGCGGGAAATTTAATTTAACATAAATAATACAAATTGTGTTCTATACTTTTATTATGGCACCTATTGTTTCTTACAGCCACTGCAAGTCTGCAAGACATATTTCTAAACATATTATGGGTTTTTTAGTTGGATCATTGAACATTTTCATCTTGAAAAAATGAAAATATCAAAGTTTATGGAATTGTTCATGATATTTTAAAAAGTTCACAAAAAGTTCACAAATTTTAAATGTTTAAAAAAAGTTCATGTGGAGGGTAAAAAGTTCACAAATCTGTGAACTTTGTTCACGATCTGGCAACACTGCATGTTATTCATTATAAAAAATAATAAAGTTATATGAAGTATTTCGCTGAAAATATACCGCTGAACAGAATATACAGTGGTTGCAGTTATGTGCGTATCTTGTCTATGATCTAGTGCCGACCTTGCTTTACCAAAGCTGTGCCACTAAATGAATTTAACTAACTGGACTAGAATGTCAATATTAAAAAATTATTACATCGCTGCCGCTGCACGAAAAGTAATTAACTGGATTAATTTTGCTTTTTAGGAGATTTTTATCTGGATTATGTTGATCAACAACATGGCAGACGGACACGGTTTTGTGTCCTCCATATTGAGCGTGTTTATACTGATTATTGCTGTAAAATGTGCTTTATATGACCATCTTCGTTTGGTATATTATGAAGAATCTAAGATTAATTTTTGGAGAGTATCCAGCTACGCTTTTATTATAAATGAAGATGTTGTGTTGACCACCTGGCATTCAGCTTCGAGCGAGAACAATGCTCTTCGGCATTTATTTATGCAAAGGATTCATTGTTTGGTCTCTGCCACTTTTATAACTTAAGCAAATCCTCTGCATTTGTTTTACTTCATGAGAAAGTGCTATTTGAGGAGACGTTTGGGATTTACTAGCCTGAGTAAACAGACGCTCTTTCGCACGCCCCACACACGAAAGAACGTCTGAGCAACGAGCCAGGAAATTCCATACTGATGACGTAAATCTCAACGCACTTCCGGAAATGAAAATTCGTAAATTATGCTCTATCTGCATAACTAATTTTCAAGATGGCGGATTCTTGTAGAGTTATTCATTTTGATGTCCTAAAAGAAATAGTTAAAAACTATGTAAGAAGTTTCAAATTGAAAATTTAAATGCTGACCAATTACAAGCACTTTGTTACTTCCTCCATGGGCAGCATGTGTTTGTGAACAAACCCACTGGGTCTGGTAAATCGATTATTTTCCAAATGGCCCTGTACGCTGAGATGGCTTTAGCAGAACACAAGCAAGATTTTAACAAGTGGAAAAAAAACAATACTAATTGTGATATCCCCCCTAGTAGCGCTTATGAAAGATCAAGTCCGTTGATTGCAAGAACTGGGAATAAAAGCTGCGTATATTGCATCTGATCAAACTGAGTTCGTTTTAAAGAACATCGAGAAAGGGGAATACGCTTTGCTGTTTATGTCACCTGAATCTACCCTTGATAATGGAAAGATGGAGATCAATGGTTTCAAGCCCAACGTACTCTAGTGCTCTCATAGGTATTGCAGTAGATGAAATGCATTGTGTGTGTCAATGGGGCCAGTCAAATAGTAATAGAGAAAGACTGGCCTTCAGAAAATGGTATAGTCGACTGAACCAATTAAGGTCCATAACAAACGAAATACCTTTTATGGCACTTACTGCTACAGCAACCACTCAGACAAAGACTAAAATATTTAATTTACTTGACATGGAAATGCCCTTCGAGGTTGTAACTAGCCCAAATCGGAATAATATTTGTTATGTTGTACAAAAAATGGAAAACAGATTGTAACGATCGCTGCGCAAGCTCGAGAGTTCGAGTCGACTATTCGCTTACGTAATGACGCGTTGAATTAGTTCGAAAAACAAACGCAAGGATATGTTTTACGGGCAACTTTAATATTCTTTCTCACATACTCTCATACGTTGTCCTAAACTGAAATGTCAAATACATGAAACAATAAACTAAAGACCATGCACTACATTCCGAACATTCCTTAACAAGAAAATACGTTTCCAGGCAATTTTATACATAAGGCCCAGAAAGCACGAAAACTAAATACGAATATGTGTTACACAAGATATACGATAAGCTATAGTAAACACTGATATACAAGGATGAATATATAAATCTAACATGCACAAAAACGAGAAACGAGTCAAATTTGTCATGCAAATTACCTAAAGAGCTATTGGTATCTAAATCAACTGCATGCACTAACTAAATAACAATTGTTAAAGAATAAACTTACATAACAGTCCCGCTTTGTCGAGGCGATCGATGCACAAACTGCGATGTCCAAACAGCTGGAAAAACTGCGAAAACTTTCGAAACGTTACAAATTTACTGGTTTAAGTTTTCTCGACGAATGCACATAACTGCCCGAAAACTACATTTGCACAAAGTTTTACCTATCCCAAATCGAAACTAGTTACTGCGTCATGCATAACCACTAATTAGATATATGTTCCTGTTGTGCTCAATCAAGCTGAAAGCCGCTACATGGCTCCCCTGAAATGTTACCATTTCACTCTACTATAAACTAATAATTATAAACTGTTCGATTATATATACTTAAAAATGTTCAAAAAGGATACGAAAGGTTCCTCGACGGGGAATCGAACTTCACACTTCTTCTTCTGCCTCATGTAACAATACCAACTTCTGAACAGGGCGATCCAGAAGACTTGCAGGCTTCGTACGTTTTCCCTTGTTATCGAGTGTACCATCAGCTACTAACAATTTCACCGAACAAACATATCCATCTGCGCTTTCGTTGACTTCGACGACCTTCGCAAAGCTGCCACTGATTCCGGGAGACTTCGCCATCTCCTCTTATTAACACGATATCTCCTACCTTCGAATTTTGCCGAGGTCTGTTCCATTTCTGACGTTCTTGCGAGGTGAGCATATACTCCTTTCTCCATCGAATCCAAAACTCATTTGCTAGGTGTTGAACACGTCTCCATCTCCGTTTGCAATACATATCAGCCGACTGGAATACTCCTGGTGGGGGTAGAAGAACCTTGGATTGGGAGATTTGGGATCGTTGATGGAATCTACCGTAAGGGGACGACTGTTCACAATAGCTTCGGCCTCGCACATAAACGTTGTGAGGGCTTCGTCATTCAGCTGCGATCCATTTCTTTCAAGAATGGCTGACAAAACATTGCGGACTGTACGAATCTGTCGTTCCCATACTCCGCCCATATGGCTAGCTGAGGGAACGTTCATTTTAAATTCAAACCAATCGCAATTGTTACACAATAATTCTTTTCGTATCGCATCTCCATTTAGCTCTTTCAAGGCTTCTTTAAGCTCTCTTTTGGCGCCAACGAAATTCGTGCCCTGATCGCTACGTAACTGTCGAATAGGACCTCTTCCACTGAGGAATCTGCGGAGTGCGTTTATAAACGAATCAGTCTCTAAACTTCCGGCCACTTTGATATGCACAGCTTGCGATGCCATGCATGTAAACAGAACTCCGTACCGTTTCAACTCCTTTCGACCTTCCTTAATAACGAAAGGTCCAAAATAATCGACAGCACAACTTGTGAACGGCGGTGCCGGCTCTAGACGATCAGGTGGTAACACGGCCATGTGTTGCTCTTGAACACTGCCACGTAACTTACGACAGGTCACACATCGACTTATAACTTTAGAAACCACTGACGAAGCACCAAGAATCCAATAACCACTCGCTCTGATTTCATTTAGGGTGATACCCTTACCTTGATGATGCGTTCTTTCGTGATAATATCTCACAACCAATTTCGTGATGGGGCTATCTCGTGGTAGGACTGCAGGGTGGATACACTGTCTCGTTAGATTTACCAATTTAAGCCGACCTCCCACTCTGATGATTCCATTTGAGTCTCTATACGGATCTAGCTTGACGAGAGGACCTGCATTCAGAATATCTAATTCGCCTTCGTGTTGAGTGGCCTTAATAATAACGAGTTCAGCTTGACGTAGTTCCTCAACTGAAACTGGATTTACCGCTACTGGTCTTACTCGCTTCGACCTTCGATGTAAATCACATCCTTCGCTAGTTCGTTTAGTTCCAACCTTATTTCTAACACAACGCCAATGCCTTCTTCGCACATTCCCAGTCCGAGAAGGACAATCTCTCTAGCAAGGTTGCAAACAGCACTTTGACTGTAGTAGCTAGGGATACGACCCTTTTCACTTCGGGATCGTTTTCTGACAGAACTGGAATTTCGTTCGACATGGTTTGTGTTTCTACCCAATCAACTTCGTCCTTCCAAAGAAAATCTGGCCCATTGATCCATTTGGAACTTGCAAGCTGACTTGGTTGCAAGCCTCGAGAACCCTCATCTGCTGGGTTCTGCTTTGTGTCGACGTACATCCATTGATCCACCGACGAACTTTCTTGGATCTGCTGGACCCGATTTGCAACGAACACGTGGAAGCGTCTCACTTCATTACCGATGTATCCCAGGACTACTTGACTGTCCGTCCAGAAGAATTCTTGAGTGATCGACATATCTAATTCTCGACGTAATTGCTCGCTAACTTTTACCGAAACGACTGCTGCGGTGAGCTCCAATCTTGGCACTGTTACGGCCTTCAGTGGTGTAACTCTCGAGTTACCGATCACGAAAGAACAATGAACTTTGCCTTGAGCGTTGACCATTCGAAAATAGCTACATTGACTATAACCCTTGAAGCTCGTGTCAGAAAAGTGCTGTAGCTCGTGTCTTACAACTGAACCAAAGTCCTCTGGCTTATAACAACGCGAGATCGACAATGCTTCTAATTCCTCTAATTCGGACTTCCACTTGCACCACTGAACACGGATATCTTCCGGTACTGGATCATCCCAACCAAGACCTTTTTGACAAAGTTCCTGGAGAATCGATTTACCTTCTAAGAGGACTGGTGCGACAAAACCAAGGGGATCGAATATTGAACTTACAGTCGAAAGGATGCCACGCCTTGTACAGGGTCGATCTTTCAGGGCGATGATGAATTTGAACACATCGGCTTCGATAGACCATTGCACACCGAGTGCACGCTCTGTTAAGTGGGTTTCTCGATCGAAATTCAGGTTCTTTACTTCTTCCGCGCGATCGGCTCCTGGAATCTCTTCAAGAACCTTTTGACTGTTCGACGTAAATTTATGCAGGTTGAATCCACCGCGACTGCACATTTCCTTCGCATCATAGACCAGCTGTACTGCTTCTTCTGTGGTTGGTACCGATTTCAAGCCATCATCGACATAGAAGTCTCGACGGAGGAATTCTGCTACCGCTGAGCCAAGAGAGTTCTCATTGTCATCGGCTGCACTTTCAAGAGCAAAATTTGAACAGCCAGGTGATGATGCTGCACCAAACAGGTGGACGGTCATTCGATACTCTTCGGGTTCCTTCGACGTATCACCATCTTGCCACCACAGGAAACGAAGGTAATCTCGATATTGTATGGGTACCTTGACTTGATAAAACATTGCCTCTATATCACACATGACCACGACAGGTTCACAACGAAATCTACAGAGTACACCAGTCAAATTGTTTGTCAAGTCCGGTCCTTGCAGTAGATGATTATTCAGAGACTTGCCTTGAAATTGTGCTGAACAATCGAACACTACACGAATTTTTTTCGGTTTCTTGGGGGTGATAGGCACCATGGTGTGGTATATACCAAACAGGCTTGCCACCCATGACACGTCGTTCATCATTTCGAACCTTCTCAGCAAAACCATTGCTTATCACCTTATCCATAAAGGTGACGTAATCTTCTCGATATTTTGGATTGGACTCTAGTCGCTTCTTTAAGGGTTTCAGTCGATTTGCCACCATCACGCGATTATTAGGGAGGTTGGAAGTGCCATCCTTCATTGGTAGTGGAATCTCGTACTGCCCGTTCCGATAGGTGATACCATCCTTGACAATTGCAATAAACCTACGATCATCCTTGGACGGTGCTGCTTGATCCCTTTCCCTTTCGGAGAAGTCGAGCTTGAACATCCTTCGTGCGCGTGTCCAGACGAAACTTTTCTTCGACCCTTGTACTTCCAATCTCACGAGTCAAAACTCGAGGGCAATGTGATGTGATGTCATCACTAGGCGATACATTCACGTTTGTTAGTCCAATGATTCCCCATCCGAGACAAGTTTTAATCGCATAAGGATCTTCTTCACGACCAGGTATGACTTGTTGAGGCTTCAAAGCCTTTGGGCAGTTGCAGCCAATCAGCAAACCAATTTCCATGGTACGTTCCAGAGGTGGTATTTGATCGTTTACACCTTCCAAGTGTGTCCACTTGTTAGCAATATCGGGGGTAGGAATCTGCTCTCTTCTCGATGGAATTGCTTCTCTTGAATACGCCTTCGGAAGAGGTATTGGTTCCTCACCTCTGTCGAGCTTCTGTGCCAGAAGACCATCAACTCTCTGAACTGGGACACTGGTTTCACCATGCATGGTGTTCAACTTCAGAGACACTTCCGTTCCACTAACACCGATATCCTTCAGAACCGAGTTCTTGACGAAGGTTGAATCGCTACCGTCATCAAGCAAGGCGTAAACACGAACTTCGACATGTGAACGATCTCTATGGCTGAGTATTACTGGGACGAACATGGCAGTAATCACGCTACCTTCTTCGATGTGGTTCGACGATGTAGTCCCACAGGTGCTCATATTGGTATCTGCGGATTCACTGGTTGGAGTTACTGATGGATTTCCCTTGGGCGTTTCTTGGGCGGGAGCCTTTTCCTTTGGATCTTGTTTGGTGGAACGTCTAATGGGTTAAATCCCGTGCAATAACGTTGGGTGTGACTTGCCACATTCACCACACTTCATCCTGGCTCGACAACTAGACAACAGGTGTCCTTTCTTAAAACATGCGAAGCAGAGGCCTTGGCTTAGAACAAACTCACGTCTTTGTTCAAAACCTTTACTCTTAAACTCTGGGCATTTTTCTAGATTATGAGCCTTCGAGCATGATGGACACTTTACTGCATCTTGACGATTATTATTTGATCCAAAATTACTGGGATATTGTTCGTTTTGTTCGGTGTTTGTCACAAAACTGCCAGCCTTACTTTGATTTCCAAAGCGAGGTTTGAACTTAGTGTTTGGCTTGTCATGAAATTTTCTTTCCCTTTTTAATGCGTCAGGGGAGAAAACGGGATCATTAGCAAGGTCAGATTCTTCCTTCACAAATTTGACAAAACTCTTGAATGTGACAGAACCTGATTTTGCTCTGGTTTCGTAGGCTTGGCGACACCATTTTGTTCCTGAGTATGAGGAAAGCTTAGCACTTATCTTAGTGAGTGTTCGAGTTGAATCTAGTTCGTTTAGTGATCCTACAGTTCTTACGGCTTCTTGACAATGAATCAAGAAATCAGAAAAAGTGCGCAATGCTGCGCTATCTCCGTTTTTAATTGATGACCAATTACGTAACTTAGATTTGTAGGCTTCTGCCATGTGCACTGGATTGCCAAAACGTTCATCGAGCAATTTCCGGGCCTCTTTATAGGCATTGTTTGAATTTACAGCTAAGAACCCTTTCACCACTTCATTAGTTTGTCCGACAGTGTACTTATTTAAGAAGTATAAACGATCCTTATCAGTCGAAACATTGTCACAAATAATAGAATCGAACGCTGTAATAAATGCAGGGCAATCAAATACATTTCCATTAAATGTTGGCGGTTCTTTGACGGGTAAATGATTAGTTACGTGTTGTTTGGTTAACAGGGCACTTAACTCGGCTTGTCTTGTTTGCACATCTGCTAATTGCCGTAAAGTGGTTATTATTGGTTCTGCGGTTTCAGGTGTTGATGGCTTAGAATCAAGTATTGAAGGTCGAGTATGGACTTGTGATTCTAATTGTATTGCTCGTGCTGGCTCTGATTGTACTGATAATTATTCTTAAATTCGACTGGCTTAGCCAAATGTTGTCGATGAAAGGAAACATTTAAATTCTCATGATAAACACCAGCGTTAAACTGAAAGCTTGGATTCATTTTAGCGTTTTCATCTTCAATGGATACTGGGAACCTATGCAGCTCTCCCTTATTCGATGTTTTTTCTTCGTCTAAGAGACGTTTAAAGGCTTTTTCCTCGGCGTCAACTATTGAAACTTCCTTCAATAACTGAAGTCGACACAATTCCTTATCATGTTCGAGAAACTCTATTTCAGCGTGAAGTCTCGCTGATTTTGCCGCTGCTTCTATTCGCATGGAGCGCGCTGAACGTGAACTAGCTACGCTTTCTGAATGACAAGATTTGCCAGACTTTACTGAGCTGGCTTCACTCATTTTAACTTTAACTCTCTCAAGGGATTGAATGTGTTCCATTAATCTAAGTCTGCATTCCATAAATTCTTGGTCACGAAGGTCGAACCAATTATACGCGTCGAGTCTTTCCTTCTCACTCTCAAGTGCGTCATGAAATTGGTTATGGGCGTGATTAAGTTCCTCCTTTGATTTATCAAGCGCATCTCTTAAACGCTCAAGCGCATACAAATCTATTTCCATATCGAGTGCTTCGTATACTGATTGCAGATACTTTGCCAAATTGCGGTAACAGCTTTGACGTTTTTGGCTCAAAATTTCTAATTGAAAGGATTTTCCCTTTTCTGTGGGTTTCCTCAATCGTTTGCCAATTTCATAATCAGGAAAATAAACAAGGTTTTGGTTTTCCGATGACGTAGCTGGCTGGTTTTCCTGTTTTTCAGAAACGTTATATAATTCCGTGCCAATTTCTCCACTTTGTTGGCAAGTTAAATCACTATTTTCATCCGAAACAGTGTTTCGAAATATGTTCATTTTCGACTTTATTGGACATTTCGACTTTTTGGTCTGTGAAAGTGAACGAAAACTCGTTAATCAGTGTTATTTTACCGTAACAGTCGCTGCGCAAGCTCGAGAGTTCGAGTCAACTATTCGCTAACGTCACGATGCGTTGAATTAGTTCGAAGAAACAAACGCGAGGATATATTTTACGGGCAACTTTAATATTCTTTCTCACATACTCTAATACGTTGTCTTACGTTGTCGTAAACTGAAATGTCAAATACATGAAACAATAAAGACCATGCACTACATTCCGAACGTTCCTTAACAAGAAAATACGTTTCCAGGCAATTTTATACATAAGGCCCAGAAAGCACGAAAACTAAATACGAATATGTGTTACACAAGATATACGATAAGCTATAGTAAAAACTGATATACAAGGATGAATATATAAATCTAACATGCACAAAAATGAGAAACGAGTCAAATTTGTCATGCAAATTACCTAAAGAGCTATTGGTATCTAAATCAACTGCATGCACTAACTAAATAACAATTGTTAAAGAATAAACTTACATAACAGTCCCGCTTTGTCGAGGCGATCGATGCACAAACTGCGATGTCCAAACAGCTGAAAAACTGCGAAAACTTTCGAAACGTTACGAATTTACTGGTTTAAGTTTTCTCGACGAATGCACATAACCAACTGCCCGAAAACAACATTTGCGCAAAGTTTTACCTACCCCAAATCGGAACTAGTTACTGCGTCATGCATAACCACTAATTAGATATATGTTCCTGTTATGCTCAATCAAGCTGAAAGTCGCTACACGGATGCAGTTTGGTAGATAATTTCCAATGTATTCTTTCTGAATTAAAAACAAAAGGCAAACATTCAATGCATACTATAATATATTGCCAAACTATTTTGCAATGTTCCCTGCTATATAATCTATTCACAAAGGTACTAGGGAGTGACATGTATCTATCCAATCATGAGAAACCTGATGATGAAAGGTTAATTGAAATGATGCATTCTCAGACAGTTTCTAATGTGAAAGATCACATCTTGCTGCAGTTCAGTTAAGCCAATAGACATTTACGGGCTTTAATAGCGACCATAGCATTTGGGATGGGCATTAACAGCCTTGGTGTTAGGAGGGTTATACATTTTGGCCCGTCCAAAACGATAGAAGCATATGTACAAGAAAAAGGACGGTGTGGCAGAGGGGGAGAGAAGAGTTGCGCTATTCTTTTGTACAATAGTATAACTCTTTGTACAGCTGATGAGTCTATGAAAGCCTACATTAACAACAAGTCTGTTTGTAGAAGGGAAACCATGCTAAAACATTTTGACAGTGATGTTTAACCTCTACCATCAGGCCACCTATGTTGTGACATTTGTGCAGAAACATGATCATGTAGTGGTGTAAATTGTGATGTTGATATATTCCTACCAGTTGGTCAACATGATATTATGGATGTTGAGATCAACACCCAACATGTTACTGGTGAACAAAAACAGCAGTTGAATATTGAATTATGCAACTTACAGAAAAAAATTGTGGTTAATGAAGGTAGCCGAGCAATTAGTCATGTAACATACCCAACTACATTAACGCAGTTTGGGAAGTATCAGATAGAACAAGTAATGGAACACTGTGACAAAATTTTTACAATTGAAAATGTCATGGACCATATTGAAATCTGGAACAAGAAACATGCCCTTGAAATTTTTAAGATAATTAATGGTGTCTTTCAAGACACTGTAGAAGACATCAACACAGATTCTGACAGCAACTCTGATCGTTCAGATAATGAAATACCACCTGATTATGAATTTTGGGATGAAATAATAAACGATCAGACTTTCCTCAGTCTAATTAATACTTCAGAATGGAATGAAGAATATTTTGCAAGTTCATGTTATAGCGAAGATGCGGACAGTTTAACAGACAATACTGCAGATGCATTTGATAATTATGGTTAGTACATACCTGATATGAGTCGGGATGCATATGTAGTTTGTGATTGGCACACTGAAACAAAAATGATCAGATGAGTACATTTTAACCTGTTATTTTAGAAGGACAATTTATATTCAACTATTAGACAACAAGATTGTGTTGTCTATGAACAGACAGTAACAACACCAAATTTACTATAAAAAACAAGATCAGGTGTTGCCAATCAGAATACCAAAAAAAATAAGCTTACCTGTACTAAGCACATGTTCAAACTACTGTCTACTGAGCTTTTCGTCCTGTGATAATTCCTTGCTTGTGCTTGTCGATCCAGTCACATAAGCCAAATAGAAGGTTGTTATTCAATGCATGTGGTGCCGTGTTTGAAAAATGCCTGTAGTGCCTCTGATGGTGTTGGATTAGAGCCTTCTTATCAATTAGATTATGAACAAGTTTTCCAAATCCTGCCTATTGCTCTTTACAAAGTGTTTACCTGACCGCTTCATAACTGCACATTCTCTACTGACATCTTCAATTTTTTTTCTAGCCAATTTAAGAACTTTTGCACATCTCAAAACAGATGACTGAGTAGCATTAGGCCCAAGCTTTCTTATGGCCTCTTTCAGGTAATGATTATCATGTTCAAGATCTAGGTCAAGTGATACATTGTTGCCAGCCCCACCTTTATTATTGACCGAACGATTCCATCGTTGATGGTATGCCTCTCTTCGAGATAGAAGACAGTAGTGTTGCAACAATAGATATTGGGCCTCTATTGCATACTTGTACTTTTTCTCTGCATAGAAATGTAGCATCAAGAATTTCCAAGAACGAATGATCCTGTTTCCATCCCCTTCTGCTATTGCATCAATAAAGTTCATATAGAAAAGGCCTTGGTCTAGAAGACTGCATTGGTAATTGTACATGTCATCCATTTCATACAACTGTTTCTCATCATTATCAGTTGAAGGGCGAACGCTAGGCTCTATGTTCATTTCTAAACCATGAACATTGAGCTCGTGTTTCGCCTTAGACTTGCCGAAGTATCTTGAAAATAGAAAGAAAGAAAATAAGTAGGGCTCAATGCAGCTCAATGGGTATGAAATATTGCATGATACAAACTATTATTTTACATTATACCAGTGCTTGTGGTAGATGCACTTTCAGTACTTGGTTAGGGTAGGGTTACAAAGCTTATCATTAAAGGAAAATGTTTTACCTAATGTTATTTACAGCTGCTATAAAATTTGCCCATACTGTGATGGTTTGCATATAACACCATGGTTGCAACATTAGAGGACATAAAACAAATTATAAAATATTTTGTCATTCTAATTGATTGCTATACCCAGCGTGGATTGGTGACAATTTATCTTTTGTCCCCCAATCTCTTTTTGTCTCAATTGAGTAATATAAACATATCTGCATTAAACTTAGCATGGGTATTAATTGACCAGTAGGAAGCTGTACCCACAACTTGTAATCAGTGGTAACACAAAGAAATGAAAACAGAACAACATCACAAAGAGATTTTTTAGAGCTTGTATTAAAACTTATATTTGATTGTCAGCATTGTTCATGCCTGCCTAAGTGGAAAAGTTAATTCTTGGCTACATCTTCCTGTGTCACAGTTGTCATGTGTTAAAGTTGGCTCCTGACATGTTCATTTTAATCAATCTAAGGGCAAATTTTAAAGCACTAAAAAGTTTTAAAATAATTATTTTCCTGAATAGAAGGATAAAAACTATGGAAAACAGAAACATCCCTCTTCTACACATGCCACTTAAAATGGAATTACCAAAAAAAACAGCGATTTATAAATGTAAAACTTTGATTAGCTTACTTGAAACTCTTATCACAACCTTTAAATCCACAGGGAAAATGCCCATTAGAAAGTGTAGGCACATTCACATTTTTGACTTTCTTCAGTTATGATTCACTTACAATTTGTTTTGCATCACAGCCATTCATTATATACTTATCAACAACTGATGCGGCTAGCCTTCTCACATACTGCTCTTTGCTAGGTTTATGGTTGTTATCTGAGGATAACATCACATTCTTTTCAAACAAATTGTTTGTAGGTTTTGCATCTATGTTATCCATCCCAAGCTCAATCATCGTAGCAGCAATGATCCTTGACTACACAGCCAGCAAAAACATCTGTTTATCTGGTGCATATGCTTTGCTAACATCTGACACTACATTTCTCCGGTTTATAAGATTCCTGTCAGAATACATGGTGCACTTATCATCTGAGGCAGAGGTGGAATAAAGACGTTGAAATATTACCTAGTAATGAAAGAAATCAGTCCACAATATTAGAAATGCATAGTTACCATCTAACAGTGCATGCTTTACTTTAATTGATTGGTAATTCTCCCATAACACACATAGTGTAGAAGTTCCATTAATCGGATGATGGCTTTTGTGGCACCAAAATACATAGCCAATGTTACATGTGCGACAGGAGAATCACCCTGATACAATTTTTTTCAAGAAAATATCTGTTAGTGCTCATGGAATGAAAAACTTACACCAAGAAAATTCATTTCCGCATGCCAGTCTGCAATTTCTGCATGCATGCCTTCCAGACGATCATCCTGAGTGAATCCATTTGTGACAGCAAGTTGACAGTTCACAGCACGTTCAACTGTGAGTTGATCCCATACAACTCCTATTTCATGGTAAGATCTATCTTTCTGGTTTGAACTCCTAGGTACATAAGTATGCAAATGGCGAAGAACATCAACCATCCCTTCAGATGTATTTTCATTATTAAAAATGACTCCAAGACATTCCTGTCAATTAAGAAACATCTTCATGTAACTCTTATGCAAGACTGTATTTCATTTTAAAATACAATTATAATGAATTTTTCTTGAATTACTAACTTATCCCCGAGCCAATGGCGCAAAGCGCCGTTCCGGGTGTAAGCCCAGGGCGAGGGTTACTAATTTCGTATTAGGGGAGTTCAAAGTCGTTGCTCGTGGTAGTTAGGTAGTAAAAATGGTATGTCATAACGTCATCCTCACTGATCTCAACAATATGGCGGACTATCATGAATGGCTAACACTGATTGGCCAGATTTAAAATTTATTGTTGATTGCTTCATCACGAATTCAAGTTATTCAACTGTCAGCAAATATTTAACTTTAGTTAGCTTTATGTACTATAATATTTTGTATTTTTGCAAAAAGTGTTGGGAACTTTAACAACAATTTATTGTTGTAAAAATTAAATAAAAAGCATTTATCAGGTCAACAAATATAGAGTCAAGCAAGCAGCGAAAGGAAAACGAGGAAGCAGAACGTTTAGCAAGGCGAAATGAGCCTAGACAACGACAAAGGCTTGAGGAGATTGCCGAAGAAGATTGAAGAGAGATTAATTCGAGGAAAATACAGAAAAGCGCCAACAATTGACTATGGCGTGAAACACAAGGCAAGTTTGTTGATAATGCATATTTATACTTGTGTTTTAATGCTTTATAAAGGCCGGTGTAGCCGTACTCATCCAATCTATTCACTGTTTAAATTCCAGAGTAAGTTTATGTTTTCTAAATGCAAGACTGTCTTCGTATTATTAATGTACTTTAATAGGTCGTATTTTATACCAAATTTAAGCTTACATTAGGCGTAATAACATACCGATGACAAATGTTGTGCCATTAAAAAAAAATTGTCAATAAAACAAGGATTAAAAACTCAATGTTTTGTCATTTTGAAAAAATATACAGAAAGACTAACAATTGCCGTGTTGTTATGACAACAACCTATTGAAGTACTTTATGTAATTCCGAAAATTTAGTTGCATGCTCTTAGTTAGTACTAACTAGTGGCAAGGGGCTGCTGCATGCATGTATTTCTAGTATACAGTGTATATACTATTATAAATATACAGAATGTCCAAATAAGACTGAAACTTTAAAAAATTGATTATGCAGTCTTCTAATTCCTTGTTCTTTTACAGGTTCAGTTTCTTGGCACACCCTATAATGATGTTTAACAATGTTAAAAAAATGCTACCTTTTCTGTCTGCTTCGATGTTTCTTTACTGTGAGGATGAGGTATATGTTTCGTGACAACTTCATTGCAGAAAGCAAGATAAGGGATTTCTTCAGTTATAACCCTTCCAACCAATTCAATGTAGTTAGATCTTTGCATCACATGGTCCACACCATTAGGCAAGAGTCTTTCATTGTCAAAGTTTGCAATATCACAAGCAGATATATCATCTGGAATATGATTACCTGATATGCGGTTCTTCACTGCATTGTGATTCACCACCCAATGTATATCTTTGTTTTGATTGTCCCCTGTCATATCTCGGACTTTTTGATGTAGATCAAAATTGTCAAAAGGAAGCTTGAAGCCAGATGATAATTCAGAACACGCTGTTTCTAAATTGTAACTGGTAGGACTGGATTTTGATTTACTGTCCTTGGGGTTTAGAATTAATTCATCAATTTCCTTCACTTTCTTTATATTAGAATCAAATCTTACACCATATTCATCACATTTCTTGTTATAGAATACGAATGTACGAATCCCACAATGTTTCATACACATCATAAATAAAATTTGAAAACTGTTCATAAGTAGAAATCTTTCTTTTAAAAGGATTGAACCAGCTGCTGCAACACTTGGTAACCACAGACAGCTCTTTTTTCTTGATGTAGAAGGTATTCCTGCAGTCATCATCACACTGTAGAAAAATGGTGCTTGATCTTGAAACTCTTTGCATATTTTTTCAAGAGATAAATCTTCAATATTTTCAACAGAGCACTTTTGAAGAATTGAAGGTTTCTTGGTGGAACACAATGAAGTACACTCAGATGAAATTTCTCTTGTAGCAAATTTGAGAAGTTGTTCTTTCAATGGTTGGACTTTAAAGGCAGCAGAAGCTATGTCCTTCCATGTTCCTCGTAGAAGTGCTTTTCCAAGAGGTTCTAATTCTGGTTGAAGTTTCCTTTGTCTATTCTGTGAAGGCCAGCTAACCCCAATCTGGTTTAAAACACGAAAAAATTTTACATATATTTATATATTTGTGCACTCTGTATAATGCCTCCAGAAGTATACATTTAAAAATTGTTAACTACAAGATGATTAAAGAGTTTATCTCCTGCATATGCATGCTTATTCTGATGGTATACCGTGTTTTGTAATTTAATATGCTTGTGTGTATTAAAAACCACGCTATATTACTCAGGCTTTTAAATACAAAAGTTGAGATTCCCCAGAAAGAAAATGGAAAGCTTGCCTTGACTATATGAAATTTTTTAGTTATGTCTATTTCTGTTTCATAAAATGTTTTTGTATAGCTACAGGTATAACAAAAACGGCAGCACAATATATACCTATTGAAATATATATTATTTAATAATTGCAACAAATATAGTCCGTCGTACCTTAACTCCGCTCTATTTTTTGGTTTGTTCTTTTGACTTGTTTATTCCGACTTTTTCTGGTGAAGTAGCGATTGTAGCTTGATAAGGATGCTTGATAGGCGACAAAGCAACGTCAATGTGTAAAGGAACTCTTGCTTGAGTTTTAACGGGTGTACTAGTTGAAATAGTAATTATGTCATTTGAGCTTTGCTTATCACAGGCGTTGACAGGTTCACAGCATGAGACCTTTCTTTTCTTAAACCCTGAACCGCAACGTGTACAAATGCCAGTTTTTCTTTGCAAGCCTTCAAGTTGTTTAATATATTGCACCTTTTCTTCAGATCTCGAAAAAAACTTTTGCACAAGTAGCATTTTGCGCTCAAGACTATAAACTCAAATACATTAAAAGGCAAATCCTTCAGTAAACTATAAGCTTCTGCACCGGTCTTGGTCGAGTTGTCAACAACGTATCTAATTGTGGCCCCTTTGATGTAATTTCTGCAAAACACACACTGAATATTCATGAATAGACTATCGCCATTGATCGACGCCATTGTTTTCCTTCAAATTTAGTTATGCGCACTGCATGCATACAAAATTTCATCAACCAATCAAAAAGAAAATTTTTTCACGAGTAAATTGATAAAACCAAAGGAAACTCAAGAGGTATTTGGAAGGCATTACGAACAATGAGTGGGACAATTAAGTCGCCAGTGGATATAAAAGAACTAATTACAGAAAATGGCACCGTAAGTGATAAGACGTCGATTGCAAATACACTAAAAATCATTATTTTACTAACATCATTGAACAAATAAGCGAAGGAAGTGATTATAGTGACGAGTATGACGATTTAAAACTACAATCATTTGTTTCCTCTCGTCTGTGCTGATACTACATTTACTATATCAGAGATCATGATAGAGCAAATCACAGAAATAATCCTGAAAATTCCCAACAATAAAGCAACTGGTCATGATGGTATCAGTGTCCGTGTCATCAAGGAAATCCTTCCAGCATTTGTTAGTTCGCTATGTGACATATTAAATCTGTCCATAACAACAAACGTGTTCCCTGAACAATGGAAGATAGCACAGTGACCCCACTTCACAAAGAAGGTGTTTGGAATGATATTAACAACTATTGTCTAATACCCATCTTACCGGCTCTATCAAAAATTCTTGAAAAACATGTCGCAAACTCGCTCTTGAGTTTTTGCGTGATAAAAACCTAATATATAATCTGCAGTCAGCATTCAGGACAGGTCATTCAATTGAAACTGTGTTAACTAGACTCACAGATGAGATACTGTTGAATATGGACAAGGACGAGGTAACAGGTCTAGTATTCATTAATTTTAGAAAACTGTTTGATATGATCGATCATAAACTTCTCTTGAGAAAGTTATCTGTTTACGGTACTAACACTTCAGCTGTTAGCTGGATTCAATCATATCTCAGTAATAGGCAACAGTTTATCAAATTAGGAAATCAATCATCTGAACTGCTTCGTATAAAGCAGGGTGTACCTCGGGGTTCAATTCTTGGACCAGTACTTTTCCAGCTGTTTGTGAATGATATGCCTCTGAATATTTCTAAATCTACTCTGGATATCTATGCTGATGACACTACCATATCTTTGAGCTCTAGTTGGAAGAAAATTCCCAAACTTCAAGAAGCAATTTTGGAAGATCTACAGAAAGTGGAGAAATGGTCCAGAACAAAAAACATGTATCTAAATCCCTGAAAAACTAAAGCTATGATTGCCGTGGGCAAGCGTCGTCAAAATCGTTTTAAAGCAGAAACTTTAAGTTTACAACTGAGTCTTAATGATAAAGAAATTGAAATAGTCAGAAGCCACAAATTACTTAGCATGAAGATAGACCAAGACTTGACATATGATGAGCATATTGACGAATTGTGTAAAAAACTATCCAAACATATAGGACTTTTACGCCATATAAGCCCTTACCTCAAACAGAAACAGCGGTTAGTTTACTATCAAGCTGTCGTAAAACCTGTCATGCTATACGTTTGTTCAGTCTGGTCATCGTGCAGTAATAAATCCCTTGAAAGAGTTTTCCAAATGCAGAAGTGTGCTGCACATATAATTTTAGGTGCTGAATACATGACAAGAACGGTGACGATGTTTAATAAACTAAACTGGATTCCCTATTATAATGAAGCATACATAAATTGCTGTGGAATCGCATTTAAAAGAATAAATGATGATACGCAGCCCAACTATATAACAGAAACATTGAGGACAAACTCTGCTGTTCACTCACAAAATACTAGATACTGTAAACTAAACTTTAAAAATACATTTTATTAGGTTGTTGCATGTAAATTTAATCTAAATTGACCTAGCTAAATTTTACTTGTAAATATATGTAATTACTATAGTTTATTTATATAGAGCATATAGTTAAGTACATTAAGAATACATGATATGTAACTTAATCTTAAACAAGGGCCATTAGGTCATCAGTATATAGTCCGTGATCTGTGACCTGTTATCTTTCATTCCTATTGGACACATCAAGAAACAGCGTGAAAATCTCAAGAAAGATAGATTTTTACTTACATAATACTATTTTATTTATTGTCACCTCCAAAAACCTGCAGTTTTCTTGTATTAATAATCATTTGAATTTTTGAATTCTTTGCTCCAAATTTGCCATTGTTTCTTAGAAAACTTCATGTAATTTACACTATTTGTACTAGTGCCAGGACCTGTGAACGTTACTATATTACTCGGTGGGATTTATAGCATCTAAATATGCCAACACAAGAGCCTGTCATTCATGCAAGACAAGGTTAGTAAATGAATACAAACATAAATAAACAATACAAATCATATATTATTAATTTTATTTTCGTACTAGTAGATACGAAAACAGGATACGTAACACTTGAGGCACGCACATATAAAAAATATCTATTGTAACGGTACCCGAAAAACCTTGCTGTTACCGTAACAATTTTTTTCGAGATAATATAAGGCTAAAATCCCTTCGTACTTTTGAAAAAGGTGCTATGAGTATGGCAGACCTTACAAACATTACCAGGGGTGCACTTTGGGGTGGGGTAAAATAAGGTAGTGGGACCCCCATGTCAGTCGAAAAATGTGAAATAAGGCTAAAAAGTTGGTTCATGCTGATAAATTTAGAATGATATAAAATAGAAAATAATAGAACCCAATCCTCTTTAAATGCCTTTGCAAAAATTTGCGTTTTCTGGCTACTAAAATCCCCAAATTTTCTTATACTGAGTGTCATAAATACTATACAGTACATTCCGGAAAAGAATTAGAAACTAGAAAATGCCATTTTGGTCAATCTAACAATCTAAGGCTAAAAAATTTTCTCGCTAGATGCCAGCCGTGGTGGTAATAACACTCATCACAAAAATTGACTATGCATCAAAAAGTCGGTCCTTATGCAGAAAGATTCACTGACCTAAATCTTTCAGGTATGTGCGCCCCTGCATACAATACAAATACTCAATTAAATTTTTGTCATCTATCTCGTCAGTATCTTTGAGTTCCTCTTCCTCCGATTCATCTTCGACATCCACATCTGCATTCGTACATCCACTACACCTGGACACATCTGTGCACTTCAAGGTCGATTTATAGCATGAGCACCATTGTGAGTTACAACCAGTCTTGCAACCGCAATGGACATTTTCAACAACGAATCCAGTGCAGGCGGAATGGTCATCCAAACGACTTGCAGTTGCCCTTCAATTATTTGCCAGCCATTTTCACTTGAAGGAGGAATAGTAATATGGGGTTGTAAACAATTTAGCCAAATCGCCGCTTGGTAATTTGCCCGACGGATATGCTGGAGAAAACTGTCACATGTTGGTGGTAGTTGGTCATCTAAGTACTTCCCTGACTTGAATAAAGAGAACCTACATTTGTTGACATTTTCGGAATTCTTGTCCCGGTACAACAGGCAAACAAATCTATTCAGCTGAAGAACAAGTTCTTCTGAAGGAGGAAATGCATTTCCAAGGGATCTAAACGAGTTGAAATACTCGCGGTTGCATAAGAGAGTGAGTGTCCCAAGCTGTCTTTTTGGCTTTTCCATAAAAAGAATTGGTGCTGTCACATCCTATAGGGAAAATATTAAACATCTTTTTCATTATGAACTATTCTGTGACTAATGATCGTAACCACGAAAAGAACTACAAACATCAGCATTACATGGGTACCTGAAAAGGCATGAAAGCCTAGCAAGCACTGACATAGATTTTCGTCTGTTTCCTCGACAATTGGCATTATAGGAATTAAACGAAATTTATTTCCCGTTCCGGTCATGAAGAATATTTCTTTTTCAATGGTGCGCTGCATGACGATGGACAGAAGAAAAACATCTGTGTTTGGACTTTTGATTATTATCCTGTCACTGGTTTCTTTGGCGTGATTTGCATGTAGTAAGAGCCGAGTATCGGCCTCTTCATGATTAGTTTCTAGGTCTGACACTTCGCTGCAATCAATCTGTCCCTCTTTGGATCTCTGTCCGAGTGAAGCAATAGCATTTCTCTTTCGAAGTTACATATAATGCTGACAGGTGCCCAAGACAAGAAGATTTGTTGCTGTGCCAATGTTCACAGAGAAGTTCTACATTGTTACAGGTTAACTCGGCAAAAATATTCGGTTCCGTACTTAAGAGATTGTCTTGCGCGAATTTAACAAACTGCTCCTTGCCATGTTTCTCTGCTTCTAATAGTTTATCTGCAACATCTTCTTGCACTACAAAGCCACTTGCCAAACAAACCAACTTTTCTTCCTCAGCATCGAATGGGTTAATCATGCTTGACACTGTGGACATTACATCCTTCACCAATTTTTCATGACGTGTACATTTGGTTTTGTCAAGATCTTTGCAGGTTCTGTCGTATAAAAAATGATGATGTAGCTTTGTGCGGACGTGTAGTTTTACTACTTTAGTTTAACTATACAGAACAGACATTAGTTACAAGACATTTACACATTCATAAGATGAAGATGACAATTAAAATTAATATACCTTGGAGCAATGTTAGAACCATCCATACTTCTGCATTTGTTTGCAATTGCAGCTCGTTCAGATTGAGCTAATAACCACCTGTGCACTGCTGACCGATTTAAAGTGCCCATGACACGAAAATTTTTATTGCATAATGAGAAAGAGTATTTAAAACTAATACAAGTTCTTTTGTACTTTTGCACTGCAACGTTTTGTTGATGGGATAATTCAGTTTGAATATTTTGTTTTGTCGGCTAATTACATCACACTTTGCATTATGAGGCATCAGAAAGTAGATGATAAAGTTGTTTTCCTATAAAGAGGCGACATGCAACATTAATGGATGCTTATGTTTGTCCTTGACCTACATGTCCTTTCCATACTACGAGAATTTTGCTCATTAAAGACATAGATAACTGGTATTCAGCAGCAACTCATTATGCAAAGTGTGACGTAAATTAGCTGACAAAACAAAAAATTCAAACTGAAATATCTCGTCAACAAAATGTTGCAGCGCAAAAGTTTAAAAGAACTTATATTACAGTTTTAAATACTCTTTCACATCATGTAATAAAAATTTTGATGTCATGGGCACTTTAAGGAAAATCCAACAATTCCGCCCTTGGTTTTCGAATCGCGATTTTTTGTTTGTTCAGTTGTCTGGTCGCACGACACTGCAGAAAATCCGTGGCCAGCTTGACATTGAACTGCGAAGTTGGCAGATAAATCGGGAACAATTTCTTTGGACATGAAAAAAATAGTCGATTTAAGCATCTTCGGAGGTATTACCCATTTTTGAAAAAACAAAACCAATAAATTTGCGATTTAAATGTAAATTCTTTCTTTCTTAGCTACTAGCTAGATCGCAACACTTTTCGTTATAATACAAACCTGGATGTGTTTGCTCTAAAGCTGTCATTTCAAGCCAATATGCGGTTCTGTATCTTGCATAGTTTATTCTATCGCAGATGAAGCTGAAAAATTTACAAGTAACCCATATAAAATATCACTTACAGTTCCAAGGGTCAACGCACCCTTTAGGTTAGACAAGCATTCTTTGCAAAAATGTTCTGCTTAGTCATTTTTTGACAGTTTGAAGACGACGAAATGTGTTTCTATTTGTGCTTTAACAAATGCAGCTAATTCAGCTAAGATTATGCTTTGAGACTGAGTGTCAAAACCTGTGGTCAAAACTTAAACTACAAAACCCTATCTATAATGCAAAAACTATTATACAGTATGAGCCTGGGGGTACTGTATGCTTATACGGGTGATTTCGACTATTTTGAGCTTTGTGACAAATTGTGTTCTTCTAATATACAGCTCAATTTTAGAAATTGTATTTGCATAACTCTATGATGCTTTTTGGGCTTGGAGACCTGTCAATGTTTTGTATTTTGACCTAAAGAGAACAGCCTTATTTGAACTAATTGTATATAAATGAGTCAATATTCTACACCACTGGCACAGAGTTCTACAAATACCAATTGCTTTTATGTACATGTTCCAGAATGCAAAGGTCTTGGACTTCTTGGATGAATTCTCAATGAACTCCTCATAACTCCCTGCAATTGCTTCTATCTGTGGACTTTGCATACAACTCACAAATGTGCCCTCAGCAAAGCAATCCATCAGGTCTAGAATTGCTATATATACTCTCCTGTTCATCATCATCTAACGCATCTAGGAATGCCTGGAAACGAAGACGTCCCATTGCTTCAAACACCAACTTATGACACATGATGGACCGGTTGTAGTGCTTCCCAGATAAGATGCCTCGAATTGATCCAACACTGATTCCAGTTTCTATGGGCACATCCTAATAAATTAATGAGGGAAATCAGTACTGCAACCTAATGCATGACATTACATCAACGAGATGGAATGATATGATATCATTCTGTAAAGTCACAAAATGTAAAGAGTAAAATCCCCTTCCAGTAAGAGTAACCATTAATCCAATAAGGAACAATGCGGCCCACTTTGATACACTGTAGTTTTTACTCTGTTCAACTTGTCAAAGCGAAAGCATTGAAGCATAATGGGTTAAATATCATTCTTGTAAACAATAAAAGAAAATTATGACAATTACCTTTAAACCACCATCTTCAAATAGCTTCGATATTGCAGACAGGTAGCTCATGCTGGCATGAAACTCTCCAAGTCGAACAACAAATTTGTCATAAAAGGACTGTTCTTTCCACCTAATGTGTTGTACTTTAGCATAAACTGCTTCATCGAAGACAAGGACAGTTTGTTGTAAATGCAATTTTTCAATTATTCTGATGCCAGAATTCAAAACTTCATTCAAGGCAGAGTATTCGGTTGGGGAGGCATCCACAATTGGAAGGTAACCAACCCTTGACACATCAGGTATTTTGTCTTTCCGCAGTAAAGTGTTAAATCCAGTCCACCCTGGCCAATGGTCTTCTTCTTCAGCAGTAACATGTTTGATCATACAGTATGCTAGATCCATTTTACGAGCATTTGGACTTAAATTGTTGTGTACGAGATGCTTTATCACTGACTTATCTGAGGCTGACCCGTCAAAACTTGGAGTTTGCTTTATGCCAATACCATAAGGTGGAATAGCAACCGTTGGAGCAACTACAGAACGTTGGTTCTTCTTAATTGGTACTTGGCATTCTGTGGCAGGGTATTCTGGCAAGTGCTGCATTTGGGGAACAACTTTTTGGATGATGATACCTGTTGTATAGAACACAACTGGTTTAGGTATTATGTGACATGAACTAGGGTAGTGTTCATGATAGAAGAATATGCGGTCATTCTGCATTTTCATTGGTCATGACCTGTGTGTTACATGATGTCAACTGATGATGTAAGCTAATTCAGCTACATTGTTCATTTCATGGATCACAGATGACAGCATGGTGTGTAAAAAGTATATACCTGCACTCAACTGCATCTTATGTGCACTTTTTGTTCTTTACATATCCTGATGTCATTTGTGATAGATTACAATAGTAAGCACAAATGCTCACAATGAAAACTATTTGTTGGATAACAATTTAATTTAGTTTAATTGTTTTATGTAAATGTTTAACTCTTAAGTTACTGAAAATCATCAATATTTTTTTGATATCACATGTTGATATTTTAAAGTGAAAATTAAAAATCTTTGGCCAGTTCATGAGAATCCGCGCGATGTGTGAAACAATTATTGGTAAAGGTGTAGGTAACCATAGTATCATGTCCAAATTGATGAATTGATGACATTTATTTAAATGAATTATTTTTTACCTATTTGTAATAGTACCCACATAAAACCACTTCGTTTAAATATTAATATTTGGAATAATGAAGCTTATAACTGCGTATTAAATATCTGACATTATTATTGTCACATTATATCCAGAAAACGCGCGCCAATTTTAAACATTGCACGCGAATACTGCATTTGAGGCGCATCAAACAGAGAATGTTCAAGCAAGTATATTTGCACTGTTTGGACAAAACAAAGAGTAGGTACGCGTACAATAAATTGCTTTTCGGTTACCAAAAAAAATCATAGCCCTGAATGTTGCAAGACATTCAAATGCTTTCCAACAGAGGTCAAGAAGGTGACGGTCGCCAAATCTCATATCGGTAATTCTTCGCTGGGTCAAGAAAAAGGTTCTACCTAGCCTATATTAAAACATTATAAACCTTAAATATATACACGTTAAACTTTTTGTGCACGGGACCTATATAACTATGTGAATAATGATTACATACATGTTATGCATTGTATGTATCAATTTAACTGAGTTAAATTAAGTCTGCGAAAAGAACTTAGCAGAGACTCTTATGTCAGGAAGATGCAGTCATCTTTTGCTGACAGGTTTAGAAGATGTAATCATCTTTGCTTAATCAGTTGACGCGAAGTCTTTGTAATGATCATGAAAATACTATATGTTCATATACTTTACCTATTCGCAATTCATGTCTTGAGTTAACTGATTAAATCTGCGACCAAATAAGTATAATTATCCGAACATTATAGTCAGATTGAACTGAACACAGTCGAGCGAATTTCAAAGCAAGCTTTGTATGTGTTCTATTATAAAGAACTTAGCCTCCTGTGTCAGAAAGATGCAGTCATCTTTTGCTTGGCAGGTTAGGAAGATGTAGTCATCTTTGCTTAATCAGTTGACGCGAAGTCTTTGTAATGAAAATTATAATATGTTATTGTGGTATACATGGATAAAGGATGAATTTTATTGCATCATATATAGCTAGTATATACCTGAAAGCAAACTATCACAATTAAGTCACTAACTCTCTTAATGCACTAGATATATGGTTAATCCATAGGACTGCATTTACCACGTATATTAACAGTAGCTGGATGCGCGCCCCCACCCTAACCAACGCTGTGCCAATATCGTCTTTCATTTCAGTAACCTATTCCCTGATATTAAACTGAAAACCACATGCAGCTGCTTCCATACCAACTGTGAATAGAGCCGGATTGATGACAGCTTTACCTATTAAATTTGTTGGAATTAGGCATAATTGCATCTGGAGAAACGCACAAATTTTGTGCGTTTGACACCTTTTTTCGGCCGTGCGGATTCTCATGTGACAATATAAAACTGTTTTAAATTAGAGCATTAATATTTCTGACATACCATTTGTTATGTGAGTCTGTTCCTTTGCATCTTCTTGGAAATCGATGTTATCATACACAAGGGTAATGTGCTTTCCTGCAACAAAATCTCTGTGGATGATGTTAGAAGTATTGTAGTCAACTGGGCAAGAGCTGACTCATATGACATGGTTGATGGTAACAAGACACAATGACCAAGACCATTTAGGAGGGTAATTAATCCTGAGCAACCGGATATCTGTTGGACAGCCATGGCTAATGACAAAGACTTTGAGGTCTGAAGTTTCCCACAACTGAAAAAAATTAATAAATCTTGACAGATGGGAAATAACTTGAGAGAGTCTTTCTCATGAATTTGAACATAGTCAGATTGTTCAGGTTCATCAGAAAAGCCAACCAACCATGCAACAAAATTATATAGAATTGGTGACACTATTTTTTTGACACTATCTATAGTAATATCAGAAGACACAGGAGGCCATGACCCATACCAGTTGACTGGTTTCTTTGATTCCAGTTCATTTCTTAATGCCAATGCAACATTATAAATCTCCTGCAATGTGATGGTAGTCTTGTGTGTTTCACTCTGTTCAAAGTGTTCACATTCGTTCCCATCTTCATCAGATGTATCTGCTGATGAAATGTCAGTGCAATGGACATTCTCTACCATTGTGCTTGGTTGAATGCAGCCTGAATAGACCATCTCACTTTCCATTCCGCTGTTTAGGGGCTTGAAATATAAGCTGGGGAAATCTTTCTTTCATTCTCTGCTTCAGTCGGCTCGTTTTATAATTTGAGGCGTCTCCACATCTGCCACGATTTTAACAAACAAACTGTTCTTCAACCTTTGTCATATAAAAAAACTCTCTTCTTTAATTATCTTTACTTTAACAAATTGTCCACAAAAGGTGTTAAACTCTTCATTATATAAAGAAGGCTGTTGTTTGGTTGATGTTTCACCTTCTGCGTGAGAGTCATCTTTATAGTATCTGAGGAATGGAGTATATTTTTGAAAACATCTTTTGTGGTACTTCACCTCCAAAGCAACACAGTCTTTTCCTCTAATGTGCAACAAAATACTCTCATCCTCTTTTATTGTTGCTGCTTTCCTCAGTTGGCCTGAATAACGCACAGCCCGTTTACGCTTTTTGCTAGTCTATATATAAATAAAACATCTATGTCTATATTATACTGAATATAGCTATATTTATATTTATTTTAAAAATATATAAATAGAACTTCCACTCTAAAATTATCAATAACTACATACAAAATTGACTAATAGTGATATCATAATTTACATACTGGATCAGTGTAGTATGAACACTCTTGCAAATGATACAAGTGGGAGGCAATATGTGCTTGCTCTTTGACTTGACACTTGACCAATGGATGTTGATTTTGATTGCAACCTGATCTTTCCCAGTGTTGGGCCCTTTTGCTCCACTGACTTTGGGGTTTCGGTCAATGTTTCAGCAGCCTTTTCAGAATGTCTTTGTGCGCGACTTATGAACGTTTTATTCGTAAATGTCGAATAACATCTCTGGTAAAAAAAGTTATTAAAATATTCCAAACTTTCTTCTTCGTCAATGGGTAGCACATGCGTTTTTGTCAAGGCCACATCTCTTTGTCGCCCATCAAGTTGTAGCCATTGCCTTCTACATTTTAGAAAACGCTTAAAGGATGTTGATGTAAAATTTGTAAGTAATCCGTCGTCGTTTTCACAATGAATTAAACATGAAGGCTTTTCCTCCATGTTTAATTACCCTAATCGAAATCCACCTACTTCATGTAATTATCATTGAAAAGTTGCCATCACATATCTTTTACATGAAGTTCCATGCAACAAAATGGCGGACTTCAAATTTTTTGGCAATGAAGAATTTTGAAATTCAAACGCAAAATACTGAAAAACTGCAGCTTTTAGTATGTGACAATACACAGATTAGGGTGTGGTCATTAAGTATGTGTCATGGGGGGCGGAGGCTATTTGGGAGGGGTATGAAAGAAAAATTTTATTTTAAGAGGGGGGTTGAATACATTTTCTAGGAAAAGGGGGGGGGTAGCAATACTCCATCTGAGATTAATGGTGCACCTCCAGCAGTAGATGACTTTCAGCCAAGAAAGCAAGTGAAATATTATCAACAAAAGCTCTCTACAGATGAAGAAATTGAAGAGTTTAGTAAAACATACATTGTTGACATAACATTTCTGACAAAGGATATTGATCATTTAAAACTGTCAGAGATTAACAGAAGTAAAAGAGCTGAAAAAAGGAAAATTGAAAAAGGAGAACAAAACAGCAAAACATATAAAGATTATTACTGGACTGTACTTTTGAAGAACGGCTTGGTCAAGAAACTCAGGGTGACAGAGCTAGATAAATATCTCAACCACTTTGGTCTTTGCAAATCATTTCATCTTTAGAAAACTGAGAAAGTCAAGTATATTTCTGCTCACATAGCCTCAACGATGCTGAACCAGCCTGTTGTACCTGCCCAGAACAACCTTACTGCCGGTTCAGACATCTCTGATGAAGAGCTGGAGAGTGAAAGCAGTGACAATGATCTGGTAATTGCTGATACAGCTGACATGTCCATGGAATCATCCACTGATGACATGGAAAGTAATGAAAGTGACAATTATGGTGATGAAAATATTGAAGAAAACTTTACCAAAACCAGGAGTGGCAGGCTTACTACCAACTGGAAAGCAAGCAAATTTGTAAGTATAGTATGTAAAAAAAAAATTAAAATATTGAACCTCTTTTGAATTTAATACCTGGGGTTTATATTTTTGTACTTAATATCTGTGTACTTGTCTGTTACATTAACTAGAATGTATTTCTTTTTATCTAAACTGCGAAATACATTTACCTTACAGGAAATGGATTGCCAACTAGAAAGATTTCATATCTGAAAATTGCATAATTGATAGCTTTAGTAACTGCTTGCAATATGCTACAGTCGCATTTTTTGATACAATTTAAATTTTTAGGTGAATAAACCCTCTTCTAATTTTCTTTATTTAAACAGGTATAAAAGAAGGAAAGCAGAGCATGCAGGTAATGGTAAGTATAGCATAATAGAGAAAAGTGTACAGTAATAAAAAGTAAAGCATTTTAATATTATACCAGCATCAGTACTATTTTATCCATCAATTTTTCTTGATATATTATTGAAATATCAAGGAGGGGTATGAGATTATTTTAAGATTATTTGGGGGGGGGGTATCAGGTAATTTCTTACATGGATGGAAGGGGTACAAAACATTTTTCTAAATTTTATAAATAGCCTCTGCCCCCCCCCCCCCCATGACACATACTTAATGACCGCTCCCTTAATATAAAGCAAGTAAAAATCTAACTATTTTGCAATTTTTATGCCCTTTCTCGAGGTGTCCAACGAAACTAGACTTCTAAGCACTTTTTGGAGCTACACGGATCAGGGACTAATAATTAAATACTGTCATATGTTACCCTCATTAAACAAAGTCTCTCTCATTCTCTTTGAATATTAATTACCTGTGCATTTTTTATATGAGTCGCGTGACTGCTTTTGACCACCCCTACATCCGCCCCTGTGCCAAAAAACCTCCCATTTTTCTTTGGAGAGGACTTTTTTGCTCCTTTTGCAAGTTCTCTCAATGCTTTTGCAGCTATTTCCATCCATTGACTGTTCCCTTTTTTTTTTGCTTTGGTGGTTGCTCAATTTGCTTCTCAATAAGTTTGCTCATCATCACTCAAATTACAAGGAACACTTATAGAGCCACCTTCACCACAATTGGGTGGGGGAGAGTAGATTTAACAGTAAATGGCACAGCATTAGGAAACAGTTGGCTGGTTTGCAATGATATCTTCCAGGAATGAGCATCTTTAAAATGTCTCCACTTAGGAACATCGATGTCCTTTAAACCTTTTCCAGTGGCCTCTGATTTCTTTATTTTCCTAACTTCTTCTTTATAGGTTGTTCAAAGACTCTGAATTTTTCCTATGTTTGAGAATTTAAAAATAAATGTCTTAAAATTTAAAATTTGGCATAATATTACACCAAAGGGCACTTGGTTTAAGATTTTCATAAGCTCCCAGTACAAGTGCTAAAGGTACAAGTTAAGTGCCATATATGCACAATTTTAGTGGAAGTTTCTGTCCAGGGAACGCTCAACCAGCACATTTTTAAATCTAGACTCTCTGAAATGACATTATCCAGACTTGTGATTGTACCACTTGCAATTGTTTAAACCCTACTCTTCGGAGGTATTTCTCTGTTTAGTGAAGAATTGGTAAGCAGCTTTTTGTAAGTTGAATAAAGTATCTAGCTTCTGTGGCAGATAACCTTGTCTCTGTTTAAATCAGACAGAAGAGTTCAATGGCATTGTCATGGGATTGTTTGTACATCCTCACGGAAAGTTTGATTCGAACACAAGCAGAAATGCGAGCTGTTACAGATGTTTTAATCCCTGAGGTACTTTTTACATTATATTATAATAAATGGGCTTTTCTTACAAATAATCAACAAATGTGTGGATGGTTTAAATATACGACGGTTACAAAAAATTCTTTTTGTAGCTGGGCTATAAAATGGACACCAGCAGAAAATTGAGCCCACAATACTATGGTTTGACACTAATCCTTTAAACCTATCGTGTTAACAGCTGGGAAATTTGTTACGCATGTGTCAACTTCAACTTGCATGGAGTCCACGAACTGTTTTCACGCACGATGGCGGGGAATTTCAAAGTCAAAATAGTTTTCTGCGTCGTCTTTTTTGGCTTATTTTAAACTCTATTTTTGCAAGTCCAGAAGAAGGACCCTTATTAAATCGTATGCGGCTAATATTCAATTGAATTTCTACGTACAGTAGAAGAAATATTCTTTCCGAAAGCGCTCTTTTTTGTAGCTGCTTTGGCGTTTGACATGCCAGTCACGAACGAAGTGTCCTTTCACAAGTTCTTTTTACATGATTAAAAAAGCCAGCAGATTTTAAATTATACTTAAAAGCACTAATTAGCTAGCTGTCTACAGGTTACTCAAAAAAGATTAAGGTATCGTTTTGACTGTAATAAAATTAGAATGAAGATATTAAAACACTGCAGTTTTCTGTCTTGAAGTATGTATGTAATGTATTTATGTTTGTATGTATTAGTATTAAACATTTATTAATAACAGAAGGTAAAGGTATCCACAACATACACCAGTTTAGCTTACGCTAGCCTGCTACTGGTTCTTAGGACATAATTACATACATGATATATAGCAATCCAATGATGTTGGTTAATATAACATTACAAATCCATTAAGCTATAGACCTTCCCCATTGGAAAGTGAACCTTTTCGGTACAAGACAAGAAAAAAATAGGTTGGGTCAACTCATGTACATTGCAGCTCAGTGGATTAACTAAAGACATTTCATCTTTTTGCTTAATCAATTAACAGCAGAGCTTTTCATTAAAATACAAAATTTGTTCATGGCCCTGGCCAAATAAAAATGTATGGCACATTGCAACTCAATGGGTTAACAATGACAAATGCCTTTGAAAGGAAAACATGTACAGAACATACATGAATACTTTGTTCTTGGAAACTAAGAAGCTTTATATCAATTATATAACTGAATTCACTGGATTTTGCTTCCACATCTTGCAATCAGATTCAGGTGGCTGTCATTCCCACAGGAGCCAGGATCTCAACCAAGAAGCAATAGAAGTGTCCATTATTTACACAGCATATTGCTAAATAAAATTGTGTAAATATTGCAAAATTAACCAATTCTAGAAGTGCAGGATGACAAAAAAAACCCATTTGCAGTAAGGAACCATCTTAAAATTTTACACAATACAGCCAAAATTAATGTTAGTTGTTTGTATAAACTAAACAGTTTGCTTATCATATTCCATGCTAACTTCAATGGCAAAATTTGACTTGAAGGGTAATTTTTGCACGTAAAACAACCTTGAATTTATTTTTTCTGCATTTCTGGAGAATTCAATTGAATGACATTGTTAGGAAACATTCAATACTATATGTATACTAATAATTATTAATAAATTGTCAAATTATTTGAATCACTTAAATCCACTAAAATCATAAAATGATTGTTGACAAATTGTAAAATCGACTTGTTCAAACTGAATTATACAATTTTCGTGTGTAAATGTGTGTAAAAATGTACAATGAAAATTTTCAAATGAAATAATAAGTTAATAAGTTGTGTACAAAAGCTACTGGTGTTCATTGTGTTTGGTAATTATAAAGCAAAAATGCAAAACAAATCTTTTTTGCAACATCAATTTCATAAAATATTCCTTCTAGACACACAACACAACAAATTTTTAAATTTTTGTTTAAACAAAAGTTGGGTTCGAAGGGAAATATGTTGCGAGCCTTTATACTTCAGGTGTAGAATACGGCAGTGATATTCGAACAATTCCCAGAGTTATAAATATGGCGTCATGGCACCACAAATATACGTGAACTTTCATTAAAATTTTCCACCGGTATTCCAATTTTTCCAGCCCAGATAGAGCGCTTACTTTTTGCAAAAAAACCTAGACTTTATAACTATATGCAAATAATTTTGGAGGAAAAGCTAGAATTTTCGGGAAAGGCAAATGTTTGAAGACAACAAACGTGCACAATTACTCAAAATAAAATATTTTATAATGCAACAGAATTAAAGCACGATAACTATACAGTTATCTCAAATTAATGCCGAGCAATATGCTCTAAATCTTCATGTAACTAGTAACAGTTAAATGAAGCGAGTGCACAAAGCCGATCGCGTGCGAGGTCAATTTTTATTCCAAGACGCCAACTGTGCACGTTTCGTTCAATCTTAAGTTCTAGCGTTTTTTTAGCGAACCAGTCCAATTTTTATGAAGCCTAATTACATCTAGAAATCAGGGTTGGAAGGTGGAAAGATAGGTACTGCAAGTAACGTTTTGAAGGAAAAGCTAATTGTCACCACTACACAACAAGTAGACTCGAATTCTAATCCAGTCATGAACGCATGCAATTTCTGTTGTCCAGCACACAAAATCATTGCAACAAAACTCCATCAGGGAAAGACGTAAACAAAATATAACAGCATACTTCGATTTTACCTACTTTTTGTAGTGTCCTGATCAAAAACCATGCTCCACAATATATTCTTGCCGACCAAGTACCCACAAAGCCAAAAACAATAATGACGCCAATGATTGCGGCTCTGCATCATGAATTATGCCATTTCTGCTCAATCAAACATTTCTGGAATAGTCTTGAGTGTCCAGGATTTAACTCAGTAAATGCAATTGCCGAAACGACTTGTCTTCATTCAACAATTTTGAGTCAAATTCCAATTACATTTACAGCGATGTGAATGCAAAAACTGACACAGCTCGCCTGATGGCAAATTTTGTTTTAATACAACCGATTCTTGTCATAAAATGCACGTAATCCATAAGCCTACGTTTTTCTCCTCAAGTGTAAATTGATCATCTTTAGGAACAAACTAAAATAAGAGAGAAACAAAGCGCCAGAAACTGTCCTGCTACATCAAAGTGCATGTGGAATACGTTTGTTGCAAAAACACAAGTAGGATGCAATAGCCCGCGATTATCCTGCACAGCGACAACAAATTTCCCAGCTGTTTATCGTGTTAACTTTTTCAGTTTTTTGTTTCCGTTCTTTGTTTTACATAATTTAAAACAAAGACTGGATTATTGTAAAAACTGTATGAACAAAAACAAAAATAAGAATATCCCAGAAATGTTAGCAGACATTATATAGATATCAAAATCTTTTTTATGCTTAAACAACTATAATGGGTAAACCAGGGCTCTGCCTTTTTTAGTTTTTTCGAATTATGCCAAACCAATCACCAACGTGTTATTCTGACTAGTAAACTTCTTCCAGTTATGTGCCGAATCAGAGGCCTTTATTAAAAATGCAAATTATGCAAAGCTGGCCTCAGTTTGCTGTTTGAGGTATGGTAATTAATATGTGTCACATCGCTTTATACTATCACACATTAGTTCTCGGAAGCAGGCTTTATCTTTTTGATTAACTGTTCTCGATAAGACGAATACTCTACCAGCAACTGCCTACTTTGTTTACCAGCCTTTTTCACTGGATTTTTCAACCGCTTAGACAAGGTATAGCCATGTGGAATACGAATTCATAATTATGGATTATCACATATTGAAATGGTGATGTCATTGATAAGTTTAATATAAAAAATTTGTCCATCTAAGACCGAAATAAGCTAGTATTCCTGCAAAAATGAGTTACATTTTTCCATGATTTGCAAATTTCTTCACGTTCATTCATTTCATAAGAAAACAAAATAAAAAAGGATGCATTGTACCCGAATAACTTTCTTTTTGTTTTAAGAAAAACAGGATTTTTCACAAATCGTCTTTAACTTTTTAAACGTCTCGCTACATTTCCGTCTAACTTTTAAATCTAGCTCTTCATGATCTTGTGTCCATCGCAAAGTAATGTTTCTATTCCTTTCACACAATGCAAGATCTTTATCCAATCTATGTAAATAAGAAAAAAATCGGTTATATCCATTCTTCTAAGGAGTTGCCCATCCTGTCAAAACTTCAAGGTTCTTTTAATTTGTATTTCAGTGCGTACGTAAGTTGACCTTTTTTGTGATGCAAAAGAGAGTGAGTGATTAGACGATTGTGCCAAAATCTGTGGGGTGTCAGCAAATGATGTGAATGATATACATTTGCTTTAGCAATCACGATATAAATGTTGTTAATTTTTTTATTACCACTGATTTACTAATTTATGAAAGGTGGTCATAAGTACCAGAGCACTATCTTTGCAATTTAAACTATTTATATTTTGACAAGCACAACTACACAGTACCTCCTAACTTTTTTTGTAATTGCTGAAAGTTCGTCTGTTGTAAGACTACAATTGGCCCACATTTGGTTTCTAAGGAACGAGAAAACAACAACAGGTTATTTGTGATTGTATACAGATAATTATATAATTTGGCAATTCCATAATTATGTATGCAACGTCTTTAACATGCATTTTTCTCTCCAGCTCTCCTTTGCATGTATCATCATTTGTATATTATATAGCACAATTTTAACCCAAGTTAGAATTTAAGATGACAAATTCATATACACAACCCTGACCTATAAAAAGATCTCAGCTGTTCAACATATGATGATATCCAATAGCTTTTCTTGTCAACAGTAATTTCCATAAGAAAAAATATGATAAAATTATTTGTTGAGAAGCTTTCTTAAATATAAGACCACTCTGTATATAAAATTCTAATTACTATGTACTGTACATGAATCATGTCCACAAATGCGACGTCTCTCTTCTTCTGTGAACGTCTGTATAATTTTGTCTGACAGCTGAAATAAACGTAAATATGTTAGACTTCTACATACCAATTTATGATTAGACCTTAGTTTAGACGTATTTTACTTTTTTTTGCTTGGGCATGTGTTGATCTATTCTTGGGTAGAATACACTCTCTTACGAGGGTACTGTGCTTGCAACAAATAAAATTTCATGAGTCTTTTCTAAAAGTAAAACTAGAAAAATTGATTCATATACTGTGCCATGTGATTTTCCTGACAGCTCTTTGTTTTTGGTGCTGCTTGCAATGCATTGTAAAGCCTTTCCCCAATTCCGTAGAAAAGCCGAGACTACATAAAATTGCAGATTGTTTAACACTTTAAGCCCTGGACACCAGTTCTACATCGCACCCCTGTCCTGGGCTTTTTAGCCTTTTTTGCAGACCTGTTTTTGCTTTGCCATACAATGAATATACACATTTGACACATTTTATGAAACAACAGTCTTTAGTTTTAATTATTTCAAAATTTTACAGAAATCTATTGCAACCTAAAGATTTAATGAAATTTTGAAATAAGGCAGTTTTTTGCAAAATAAATTATTTTGAAATCAGCATTCCCAGAAGAAATGTTATTAGTTTATCAACAGTAATGAAAATATTTTATACCTGGAAGCACAAGTTAGTCGTCATCACTAATATTTGAGTCTAAATAATTAAACATGTGATGATAAAAGTCAAAACAAGGAGTGATACACCAGGGAACTTTGCAAGATCTACAACTATGACTTGATTCTCTTTGAATGTCATGTTTCTTGCAGACAACACATTGGTGTCCTGGCGTGCGCTTTCTCTTAGACCCTGCTTTTGGATTGTTGGGTCTTAGAAAATGGGTTGATTGGAATAAATTGCTAGTCATTTTGAACAATTAATTCATCTGAAATTGCTTCTTTTGCCAGTGATTCAGCTAGACTGCAATAAACCTCATTGATATGAAGCTTATCCTTTGCATTTCGTCTAGATAAATTGAACAGAACACTTGTGCAAACAACTGATATGTCAAAGAGGTGGAAAAATAGCTGTTTCCACCACTTGACTGACTTTCTTTGAAAAGGATAATAGGAAAGCAGTTGATCATGTCAGTCAACACCACATTTGAATTTGTTGTATTCTGCGACACAAACTGGCTTTGTTTTCTCATGCTGTCCACGTGATTTGGTTACAATCATATCATCTTTATGGACAGTTGAACACATAATGACATAACTAGTGTCTTTCCACTTGACTGCCAGAACAGGACCAGAGCGGAATGCAACATGTTCTCCTTTCTTCAACTGCTTTCCTTTCAATAGGGACCTTACGATTTATAGGACGGCAACGCGACGGCAACGGCAAGAAAACACTGTATGATATGTCCTTATAAAGGACACGAGTTTTTTATTATCAATCGTATTAGTGTAATACATTTTAAAAAGTTGAGGACTTGAGTTACTGGTTTAGAATGAGTTGTACTAAACCGAATTTGCAATTCCACTGGCTGTATGCAATACGTCCGCGTTGTGTACAGTACGGGAAAATATGTGATTTGCCGGTCTAAACAATATGAGAACCGCGTGTCCAATATTCAAATGATTGTTTACAACCGTAATTATTCATTTCTTTTCAATTTACTCTTTGTCTTAAGACGTTGCCGTCGCGTTGTCGTTCTGTAAATCGTAAGGTCCCTAATAAGTCAGGTAATTCTTTTCTGTTACTTTTGACCAGGGGCGGATCCAGACTATTGCAACTGTAGCAAATGCTACAGTCAGATTTTTTCGGAAGAATCTTTTCCGAAAATTATTTTCTTTCATAATTATTTCTGGAAATAGTTATTCATATTTATTTATTCCAATTTTACCATTTTCCCATCATTTTTGGATGTTATTATATTTTAATTTTTGGAGTATTTTGTCTATGAAATTGTTTCGTCGCTTTCCTGGGATTCCAGTGACCTTAAAGCCCGCAAAAGGCCTGCTTTTTAGGCATTCGCCTTTCATTAAATAACATCATTTAGATGGACATCATGACGTTTCATTGGAAGCCTGCGATCAAAATCTTGGTGATTTTGCTACAGTCAGCGGTGATTACTATGAGTTTTGCAACAGTCAGCGGGGGGTATTTGCTACAGTCAGACTGTATCTAACCAATCAAAATAACGCATTTTTGCTATAGTGGCTAGAGTTCGCTACAGTCAGATACAGTTGCGCAATCTTCTGCTGCGTTATGAACGATGTTATATGGTAGCTAGTACAAAGTGCTTTAGCCTGATTTGCAACAATGGCGTCCAATGCTATATTAGACCGCCTGAATTGTGCGCTTAACGAGCGAGTTTCTTTCTTTGAGAAAGCAAAAAAGTTATCGGAGATCAAGCGTTTGTGCCAAGAGACATTGTCTGCTGAATATAAAGCAAAGTGTGGCATCGAACGTGAACTGTTCTTGTGTAATTTCGCCCAGTTGCAGTTCCCTATCACCCAGCAATAGACAATTTGCATAATAGCAAAGGATCATGGGAAAAATGGTAACCTTCCACTTGCAAACAAAATGGTCGCCACGAAGCGACTCTTTTGCGTGCAAGAAATATTGCTTATTTACGGCACTTTTTTCTGGGCGTTTGATCTTTTTAAAGCAGGGAAGTTATTTGTAATAATATAAAGTTTGTTTTGACCAAAGCACACGGTGATCGGAGAAAATCTAGAGGGGATAATGCACACAGAACAACCAAGTGAACGAACAACAATGTAATTTATAAGCTTCGAGACGAAGGTTACCAACAACGTTTCAAGGTATGTACGGTTAGCGAGTGCCCGAGCGCTCTCCATTTTTAGCTAAAAATTTGTGCGCGTTGTTTGCCTAAATGGGCATTGTATTTTCACAGCGATCGGGCCTTTCGTGGGATTTTTTTCGCTTGTCGAAATCGATAATTTCATGTCAAAATTGTCCTTAAAACATTCGATCAACATGGCTTCAAAACCCTTTACTCTCAAGTTTTCTGGCGGGAAGTTAAAGCAACTCAAACCGACCCAAACCGGTTTTTCCGATACCGGCAATTTCAAATTGTAAAAACGCCAAGAAAAAAGTGTTTCTGCCTCCGTAGTTGGTATTTTTTTGCATCCTTTGTTGTCAACGGCTCATTTCCTGTTGAAGTAAACAAGTAGGCTTGCATTTTGCTCTAAACTTTGTGCTATTTAGTAGGTTAAACTCCTATAAACTAGAAGGTTTATAGATAGGCAAATTGCTTTAAAATATATTTATAAATTGTAGGTCTTAAACAGAAATTAGTTAGGGTTAAAATAAATTGTAAATAGTTGAATTTTTAATAGTATTTTTCAAATTGATAGGACAGATAATTTAAGTTCTTTAATAAATTTTAACCATGGATTGTGAGCCAAGTACTTCAATGGAGGCAGATAAAAATATAACAGCAAAGGTAGATGGTTGGACTAAAAGCTTAAAATATGTGCCTGGATTTTCATATGAGAAATTAGAAAAACATTTGGTGGTAGATGATCAAAAGATACCTGATGGCAAGCCTGCTGAGGCTTTTAAGCATAAGAAGAAAGGGTATAAGTTGTTCAAAGCTGGTTATCCAAGGCAGTTTAGAGTAAAACCAAATGTTAAGAAGGAAGGTGAACCAGTGTATTTTCTTGTGCGGTGCAATGTAAATGCTGAAATGAAGAAAAAACAATATACTGTGTATGTCCATCTGATTCAAGCAACTGGAAATGTTGATTATGCGAAATGCCAATGCCCTGCTGGTGCTGGTGGCCGATGCAAGCATGTTGCTGCTACTTTGTTTCAACTTCTTGACTACATTGAACTTGGCCTATCAGATATACCTGATGAAAAAACATGCACAGAGGAAATACAGAAATGGCACATCCCCAGAAAAGATAAAGCCCAAGAGGCTCTGTTGTTTGAGGACTTGACTTTCCCCCAGGACACCTATGAGAAAGACAAAAAAGGAAGGAAACGGCCTGTGCCTGAAGGTAAAAGAGACTTCATTTCATCAAAAGAGAAGGTGTCAAAGAGTGATTTGGAGCTGCTGAAACTTGGGTTACAGAATGCAAACAGTCCTTGCCAACTAGCTGAGATTTTGCAAGATACTAACTGTGAACCTTGTGAATTTAATGTGAACAATTTACCATCCAGGCAGAGAATAACAAATGCAGAGGAAGTGGTTGGCAAATTTAATGACACAGCAGTTCGGTTAGGTATTCTGGAAAACCTTTGTAGTGACTTGGACACTGCTATGATACCAGCTGATGAAAAGTGCAAGATGTTTGTCCAACAAAGTTTATCAGTCAGTAATGAGATGTGTAAGGACATAGAAAAAAACACGCGAAAGCAAAATGAGTGCTAAGAGTGGTTTCAACAAAGAAAGTGTCGGTTAACTGCATCATTTTTTGGTTGTGTCATGAGGCATAGGAAAAATATCTATCCAAAGAGCATTGTTGAAAAAATCCAAAAGCCAAATAAAATATGTTCTGCAAGCTGTAGATGGGGCATTGATAATGAGCAGAAGGCATTAGTCAGATACCATAATCTTAAAGAGAAAATCAACCAACATGTGGATCTATGTACAGCATGTGGTTTAGTGGTGAATCCTAAGTGGCCATGGCTTGGTGCAAGTCCTGATGGACTCATCTATGATAATGCAGAAGTATCACTTTATGGAGCTGTAGAAGTAAAGTGTCCAGCATCTAAATCAGAGATGAGTGTTCTGGAAGCATGCAGTGATAAACTGTTTTGTTTAGAACTAGTTGATGGAAAACCTTGTTTGAAAAAAAAACATGTATATTATTACCAAACACAAGGTGTCATGGCTATATGCCAATTAGAGTTTTTAGATTTTGTTGTGTATACTGTAAGTGACATTCATGTTGAAAGAATATATTTTGATAAGGAAGAGTGGGAAAGGTGTTCATTACCTGAACTAACATCTTTTTATTTTAGTTTTCTGATAGACAATGTATAATTTAATTCACTGTTACTTTAAACAAGTAATAGCTTGTAAAAAAGTATTTTTAAATATATTGTACAATTATGAATAAATTATACAACTTAAATGCAATAAGTATTTCACTCCTCATGCTCTTGGATTAGTGGTCTAAAAAACAAAGCTAAATAAGAGCAAATAACCCAAATCTTATTTAAGTCTGCTGCCATTGATATTGGTAAGTCATGTTTGAGAATCCTGAAACTCTTGATTCTCTGAATAGCTCTTTCAACATGTATCCTCTGCTTGGCAATTCTCCTGGTTTTAATCTCATCTTCCTCAGAGAATTGCTGCTGGTCACCAAGGAAAGGAGGTATGTTTAAGGAAACACCTGGTGGTAAATTCTCCTCAATCTCAAAACCTCTATCGGCCATTACTTCATCCCCTGGTTCCAACAATTTCATGATGCCACAGTCATTTGTTAACTGCTTGTCTGATGTATTACCAGCATAAATTTCAGAAACGAAGGTTAAATCACCTCTTGGGGAAATACCGATTAAACCTTTACCTGTATTATGATTCTTGTATGTTGAGAAGGTGGCACTTTGTGTCCTAGGTTGAGAGGGGGTTTCAATAAATAGCTCTGTGCAGTCAATAATTACTCTGGTGTGTGGGTAAGTATTCTTGAAACTTTGAGGCATTGTCGCTCTAACGAACTCTTGGGATGGCCAAATTGGAATGGACCTCAATTGCCGATACAAAAAATCAAGCCATGTAACCCAAATTCTAGACACTTGTGATACAGAAATATTAAACCTGTGAGCTATGTCCCTTTCCAGCAAGCCCAATCTAAGCCGCACAAGGCACAGAAAAAGTTCTTCCTCGGGTGAAAGCAATCTCTTAGGTCCACATTTCTCCTTACTGCTAACACTGTTACAACTGTTACCAGAACCAATATACTGCAACCTCTCACATGCTGGGCAAAGATAGTTATAAAATGCCTGAAATGTACCATAGTCACAAAAACCAGTATAAAATTCAAAGTCACTATCATTGCTTTTAAACTGCTGTACAGAGAAACTGCATTCTTTAACCTTTTTGTTTAACATTGCTATATCACTCTGTTGTTTTTCATTTGCTTCTTTTAGATCTTCAACAATTTGCTCAAGGTCATTATCTTCAGGCACTGGTTCATCTATTTGCTGACTTTCTACAATGGTGCTGTTCCTATTTCTGCATTTATATGTTGTTCTTGGTTTTGTTTGTGTGGGTAGCAATAATTTTTCCACAAGAGTAGGTGTGTTATGTAGGCAGGTCTTCTTACCACCAATGAAATGTTTTGAACAGACTCTATGATAGTTTTTTGGTTTGAAGTTTGCTCTTCCAATCCAATGCAGCCACATCCTTCTAAGCTTTTTATCATTTGGAATTTTGTAATAAGATAGTTCTGGGTTTCTTTTTGTGTTACTGGTACATGTAGGAATACAGCAAGTCGTCCCTCCACCCTTGTATTGATTTTTCAGCATTGAAGAGTGTTGTATATTTTTATCTGCCTCCATTGAAGTACTTGGCTCACAATCCATGGTTAAAATTTATTAAAGAACTTAAATTATCTGTCCTATCAATTTGAAAAATACTATTAAAAATTCAACTATTTACAATTTATTTTAACCCTAACTAATTTCTGTTTAAGACCTACAATTTATAAATATATTTTAAAGCAATTTGCCTATCTATAAACTACTTATTTTAGCTACCAAACAAGACTATTTGTTAATAAATTTAAAGAGTTTAACCTACTAAATAGCACAAAGTTTAGAGCAAAATGCAAGCCTACTTGTTTACTTCAACAGGAAATGAGCCGTTGACAACAAAGGATGCAAAAAAATACCAACTACGGAGGCAGAAACACTTTTTTCTTGGCGTTTTTACAATTTGAAATTGCCGGTATCGGAAAAACCGGTTTGGGTCGGTTTGAGTTGCTTTAACTTCCCGCCAGAAAACTTGAGAGTAAAGGGTTTTGAAGCCATGTTGATCGAATGATTTAAGGACAATTTTGACATGAAATTATCGATTTCGACAAGCGAAAAAAATCCCACGAAAGGCCCGATCGCTGTGAAAATACAATGCCCATTTAGGCAAACAACGCGCACAAATTTTTAGCTAAAAATGGAGAGCGCTCGGGCACTCGCTAACCGTACATACCTTGAAACGTTGTTGGTAACCTTCGTCTCGAAGCTTATAAATTACATTGTTGTTCGTTCACTTGGTTGTTCTGTGTGCATTATCCCCTCTAGATTTTCTCCGATCACCGTGTGCTTTGGTCAAAACAAACTTTATATTATTACAAATAACTTCCCTGCTTTAAAAAGATCAAACGCCCAGAAAAAAGTGCCGTAAATAAGCAATATTTCTTGCATGCAAAAGAGTCGCTTCGTGGCGACCATTTTGTTTGCAAGTGGAAGGTTACCATTTTTCCCATGATCCTTTGCTATTATGCAAATTGTCTATTGCGAGCGTGCAATCACTTTCCTGTCAGGTAAACCAGTTGCCTCATGAATATATTAATATGTTATCTCTTGTCGGTCAAGTTCTTGCTTGAGTGCACGTGAATACTATTATTTATTGAGATACTAAGCTTAATTTGCATTCACAATGACATATCATATTCCTACATAAATTTAAATATATAAAAATGCTGGCCTAAACTGTGCTGTGCACATGCTCATTAAACAATAACAAATGATTGATACGAGTGTCCTATTCATAATAATTGAAGCCTTGTCGGGACATACGAACATTAGCGCGAGTTCTCATCACGAGTCGAATTTATCTAAACTCTGTCAGTTCAATCACTATAATATGGAAGAATATTCAATGTATATATTCCCTTTACTAAGGGGAATATATACATCAAGGACTAACCCTCAATATATGATAAGATACTCTGGTACACATTTAATAAATCTGTTATTTATAACAGCAGCTTATACTTTTTATGTTTCCACTCAGCATTACTAATTTAACCTATTAAGGTGCAATGCTATGTACCTAATTTGCCCTACTTTGTTTTTATTACTTTGCATAACACCAAAGAATTAACTCATGTAGTGAGTTAAAGGCATGCTGTCATGTTTATAAAGGTTTGGAGGGATGCTCTGTTTAAACATAAGGCATGTACTTAGCAAAGTTTAGAATAGAGTGGTTTATATAACCTACAGTATCAAGAATACATCAAATACATCATGATCTAGCTTCTGGCATTTAAATGCTATGCGATCATAAAGCATCATGGCGAATACCGTATTCTCTCTATTTAGCCCCTGGGGGGCTTATTCATTTCAGGACCTTTTGAGGGGGAGGGGGCTTATTGGAGAGGGGGAGCTTAATTGAAAGAGGGGCTTATTTATTCATCCAAAAAACCAGCGATAAAGATTATCTCTTTGAACTGCAATAAACTCAAAATCATTACACAGTATATATCATATAACAAAAATATTTATATTAACAATATAACAACATATAATATATATGGTAACAACAACATATAATATATAATATAACAACATATAATATATATATATTATTGGGGGGGTTATTAAAGAGGGGGCTTATTTCATTTTTTCACTCAAGAGGGGGGCTTATTTGAGAGGGGGTCTAAATAGAGAGATTATGGTACCCCCCATGATATTCATCATCTGGCATGAGCAGGGCATATTGCAGCTTGATGGTTAAAACTGGTTATTTCGATTGATGCCCATAATATCAGCTGGGTAAAATGAAATTTTATCATATAATCATGGCAGTGTTGTTGAATAGGGCCTAATATGTTACATAATCAATGCTATCTCAGCCAGGTGTCCCAAGATCATATGTTTGGTTAGGTGGATAATCCAAGTAATCTATCTATCTTAACATGTGGCCAGACTGGCCAGTGTTGGTAGTGGATAATAACATCATAATGCTATAAAAGATAATAACATTATAATGCTATAAAAGTTCCACTCACTACCTAAACAATACAACAGTCAGATTCAACGTTTTGAGGAAATTGATACTGAAAGATGAAAGGTCATTGCTCAAAACACTCAATCTTTTGTACCATTTACATAGTGAGTGGAACTTTTACAGCATTAATCTCAATCTATCTAGTATGTATCTACAGTATCTACGTAATCAAATATTCCAGATCAAAATTTCCACCAAGTGAAATACAATAAATATCCTTTGAGATCATATATACACTATATATATATATACACTATATATATATATACACTATATATATATATATATATATATATATATATATATATATATATATATATATATATATATATATATATATATATATATATATATATATATATATATATATATATATATATATATATATATATATATATATATATATATATATATATATATATATATATATATATATATATATATATATATATATATATATATATATATATATATATATATATATATATATATATATATATATATATATATATATATATATATATATATATATATATATATATATATATATCTGGGCCCCAAGTTTTGTATTCTTTACACTTCAAAATCTCCCTGGCATCCCCACAGTACAATTTGTGAAACTTCTGTCATTGAGCATGTATGGAGTCTCCCCTTAAATTTGTCTGGACAGGGTGCATTGCACTTTAATGGGTTAGGCATGCATATGAAAAAGTCCTAAAAAATGATGTCAATACTGTTCACTTCGTTAAATAATTTACCATCTCCACAATTCAGCATGAAAATACATGCACATACTGTACCTTGTATTTCTAGGACTACAGGAGATGGCAATTGCTTGTTCAATGCCTGCTCAATTGCACTTGGTGGTACTGAAGATCTTGCTGTCTACCTTAGGTGTCTCACAAGCATTGAGCTCTGTTTAAATGGGTTGTTTTATGCTTCCCATCCGATTTTTGAGCAGCAGCATAACAAAGGCGCATTTTTTTCCATTGCAAACGCGTTTTCCATGTGTTTGTCTGATATTGCTCAATCCTGTTACACGAAAGATGATCCAACCGAATCTGTAAGGACGGAGGCATACAACACCTCAGTAAATCATCAATGGAGTTCGTTCCTATGTGTACTTGGATTGTCAAGCGTGCTGGGACTTCCCATTGAGACATATTTTCCCATACCAGATAACCAAGAAGAACTGGATTCCCTTTCTATTATGTTTAATTGCACTATTTTTCCTCGGGTATCAAGTTCAACTCCTTCTGATGAAAGAATCCACTTATTCCGTTGTGCTTTAATGCCTGTTGGTTATTTAGCGAAGATGAAGATTCCTGAAAGAAAGAACCACTATGTCGCCCTTTGTCAGCCAAAAGATGCCTCTCTGGAAATATGGGATACTCAATCATTTATTGCAAAACCTATTCTTTCAAGCATTCCTCTTTTTAGTTCAACTTCAGAAGTAAAGAAAACCGCGACATCTGGTGATGCAACTACTTCATCTCTTCCGTCCACAAGCAGCACCATTTCCAAACAAAAGTTGCCTTCGACCTCTTCAGGTTCTGTGAAAACCAAGATGAAACAACTTGTTCTTGAGGCATTATTTCCAAAAAAGAGGAAACTGGATGAGAGAGATGATGAAGGGCCTGCGGAGAAATTGAAAGCTGGAGGAAGCAGTTCATTTGTAGATACTACAACGAATCCAGGTACGGGTTCCACAAAACCGAATCCACAGGGCACCACCACGTTATCTATGGACACAGCAACGAAGCTAAATTCCGAGGAGTCCCGTTTTCCAAATGATATTGGCAATTACGTCGATAGACCACTCACTGATCAGCAAAAGTACTATATCCTATGCAACGTTTGGCGCCCATCCGACACCTATACATTCCCAATGAATGAAGATAAACGGAGATTTCGCTTTGGATGGTTAAAAATCTTCCCCTGGTTGACGTATTCGGAAAAACTTGATGGAGCATTTTGCTTACCTTGCGTGCTGTTTGGAGCCGAAAGTACAATCATGCACAACACATCTAAACTGCAGAGGTTGTTCAAGTTGCCACTGAAAAATTGGAATGTAGCAACGACAAGATTTCGTGATCACTCGGAAAAGTCAGAATTGCACAAAACCGCTACTGCTCGCGCATCTCTGTTCAGATCGTACATGGAGAAAAAGTCTACACCTATTGAAGCCATGTTGGATGAAGTGAAGAAGCAACAGATAGAAGAGAATAGGAAACAACTGCGACCAATCATTCGAGCAATTTTTCTTTGTGGAAGACAAGATATTGCATTACGAGGCCACCGAGATGACGCAAAATACTACTTGTCAGATGACGTCAACCCTGGCAATTTTATAGAAGTTTTGAAGTATGGTATAACCTGTGCCGGTCGGTCCTTGGAAGAGTACTTCAAAAGCACCCCCCAAAATGTAACTTACAAGTCCAAGACGACGCAAAACGAGATTATTGACATCTGTGGCGAATTAATTACAAACAAACTCACAGACGAGATTCGCGAAGCAAAGTTTTTCTCTGTTCTTGCTGACGAAGCTGCAGATTGTGCAAATGTAGAACAGCTCAGTCTCGTTGTTCGGTTTGTCGACAAAGAGCATCAGATTAGGGAAGAGTTTCTTGGTTTTGTTCCTTGTAAGAATGGTTTGTCTGGAGAAGCAATTGCCAACACCATCCAAGATTTTCTTCGTGATCGTGGGTTACCGATTGACGACTGTCGTGGACAGGGTTACGATGGGGCAGGAAATATGGCTGGACGACTTTCTGGAGCCGCGGCAAGGATTCAAGCTGTTCAAAATAAGGCTATTTATGTCCACTGCAACTCCCACATTCTAAATCTTTGTGTTGCTTCCTGTTGTAAAGAACTGCTTGTTAACAACATGATGGAGCATGTCCGTGTTGTTTCGGAATTCTTCAACTTTTCGCCTAAACGTTTTGAGCTTTTGGTCAACACTATCAAAGAATTACTTCCTAACGCGAACCACAAACGTCTGATCAATGTTTGCAAGACAAGATGGGTAGCAAGGATTGACGGCTTGGATGTTTTTATTGAAGTTTTCACAGCAATCGTCAGATGCTTTGAGATCATTAAAGTTAACGTAGATTCCACCTGGAATGCTGACTCCGTTAAAAAAGCATTTTATTTGTTCTATGCCACGATTTCCTTTTCATTTATCGCACCACTGGTTTTTGTTTCGAGATGTCTTGAAGTCACTCGTCCTCTAACTGTGCAGCTGCAAGATTCTGCTTTAGATGCTGGATCAGCCCGAGAAAAAGTTTGTCGTTTGTATGTACAACTGGAGAAAGTTAGAAAAGAAGTCGACGTTAGACATACCAGATGGTTTGACGAAGCGGAATCCCTCGCAGAAAGTGTTGGAACCTTACCTGAAAAACCTAGAACTGTCGGGCGGCAAGTTCACAGACCAAACGCTCCAGCTGATTCGCCATCGGAATACTACAAGAGAGTCGTTACTATTCCATTCCTGGACCATCTGAAGTCCCAAATCCAAACTCGCTTTTCTGAAAATAACCTCGATGTCATGGATGCAGTTTATGGGCTTCCGCAGAATGTTCTGATGTATCCGGACTGGCAAACACAATTCACTAAATATCTGGAGATGTACAAGCATGATTTGCCACAACCTCGCTTTCTTGATACTGAATTGGAAATGTGGAGTCAACGTTGTCGAATGGAGAAGGGCCCTCTACCATCGAAACTTGCCGATGTTCTACCTTTTGTTGACAAAATAAGTTTTCCCAATATTTATACTGCTTTTCAAATTTTTGCAACTATTCCAGTCACCTCATGCGCTTGTGAAAGATCTATCTCCGTTCTACGACGTCTTAAGACATACCTCCGAAGCACCATGACAGACACACGTTTGAGAGGGCTTGCCCTACTTAATGTTCATCGTGCAATTCATCTCGATACGGAGGAAGTGATCGACGAGTTTGCCACGCGAAATCCTCGCAGAATGATGCTCAAATTATTTTGATGAAGTCACAGTGGATAACGCCGTCCCTGCCTTCGTGATCAGATAGTACTACTTTAAGCAAATCTAACAAAAACATTATTCATAAATTTTCTAGTGATGGTATAACTTCAAGATAATTTAACAAGAATATTCCAGCTTTCGTAATTGTATAAATTCAAGATGATTTACAAGTGAACATTTATCTAACTTCCTTCGTCGTGCTGTTTCAAGATGGTTTACACATGAACATTTATCTAACTTCCTTCGTCCTGTTGTTTCATGCAAGATGGTTTACAAATGAACATTTATCTAACTTCCTTCGTCCTGCTGTTTCAAGATGGTTTACAAATGAACATTTATCTAACTTCCTTCGTCCTGTTGTTTCATGCAAGATGGCCTACAAATGAACATTTACCTAACTTCCTTCGTCGTGCTGTTTCAAGATGGTTTACACATGAACATTTATCTAACTTCCTTCGTCCTGTTGTTTCATGCAAGATGGTTTACAAATGAACATTTATCTAACTTCCTTCGTCCTGCTGTTTCAAGATGGTTTACAAATGAACATTTATCTAACTTCCTTCGTCCTGTTGTTTCATGCAAGATGGCCTACAAATGAACATTTATCTAACTTCCTTCGTGCTGCTGTTTCAAGATGGTTTACAAATGGACATTTATCTAACTTCCTTCGTCCTGTTGTTTCATGCAAGATGGCCTACAAATGAACATTTATCTAACTTCCTTCGTGCTGCTGTTTCAAGATAGTTTACAAATGAACATTTATCTAACTTCCTTCGTCCTGCTGTTTCAAGATGGTTTACAAATGAACATTTATCTAACTTCCTTCGTCCTGTTGTTTCATGCAAGATGGCCTACAAATGAACATTTATCTAACTTCCTTCGTTCTGCTGTTTCAAGATGGTTTACAAATGAACATTTATCTAACTTCCTTCGTCCTGTTGTTTCATGCAAGATGGCCTACAAATGAACATTTATCTAACTTCCTTCGTCCTGTTGTTTCATGCAAGATGGTTTACAAATGAACATTTATCTAACTTCCTTCGTGCTGCTGTTTCAAGATAGTTTACAAATGAACATTTATCTAACTTCCTTCGTCCTGCTGTTTCAAGATGGTTTACAAATGAACATTTATCTAACTTCCTTCGTGCTGCTGTTTCAAGATGGTTTACAAATGAACATTTATCTAACTTCCTTCGTCCTGTTGTTTCATGCAAGATGGTTTACAAATGAACATTTATCTAACTTCCTTCGTCCTGTTGTTTCATGCAAGATGGCCAACAAATGAACATTTATCTAACTTCCTTCGTCCTGTTGTTTCATGCAAGATGGCCTACAAATGAACATTTATCTAACTTCCTTCGTGCTGCTGTTTCAAGATAGTTTACAAATGAACATTTATCTAACTTCCTTCGTCCTGCTGTTTCAAGATGGTTTACAAATGAACATTTATCTAACTTCCTTCGTCCTGTTGTTTCATGCAAGATGGCCTACAAATGAACATTTATCTAACTTCCTTCGTGCTGCTGTTTCAAGATGGTTTACAAATGAACATTTATCTAACTTCCTTCGTCCTGCTGTTTCAAGATGGTTTACAAATGAACATTTATCTAACTTCCTTCGTTGTGCTGTTTCAAGATGGTTTACAAATTAACATTTATATAACTTCCTTCGTCTTGCTGTTTCAAGATGGTTTACAAATGAACATTTATCTGACTTCCTTCGTCCTGCTGTTTCAAGATGGTTTACAAATGAGCATTAATCTAACTTCCTTCGTCCTGCTGTTTCAAGATGATTTTCAATGGTTATTTTTTACGCGCTTTGTTATGCTGCTGTTTTAAGACCGTTTAGAAGGGTGAGCTTTGTCACAGTTTCTTGCGGAACTATATTCGTGTTGCTGTTTCAAGATATTTTACAAATGAAAAGTTACTGTACTGGAACTGCCTCTGTATTGATGTTTCAAGAAGATTTTACAAATCAACGTTTTGTGATGTCTCTCTTGGTGTTGGTTATTTCAAGATTATTCATAGAGGACAATCGCTGTGGTATCATTTTAAGAAATTATAATCCATCACTTGGTTTTGATGCAAGCTGCTCCTTAACTCCGCCGTTGCCGGTCCCAAGCCCGGATGAAAAAGGAGGAGGGATGATCAGTATTATTGTCAGGAAACCACCCGGTAAAAACGTACGGAGATTGATTTGGTTACATTTTGGACCGAACAGATATTTTACAAGACGCTTTGTATTTGCTTATTCTGTACTGGAATGAAGAACCTGAAACACAGCAGAACGTTGCGGGGACCAGCGGCCGTGATACTAAGTGCGGACAGATCCATACGCAGCCGTTGTCTACGTTCCAGGGATGTCATTTTAAGTAGGTGATTTTCTTCTTGTTGTAAAATTCAGTGAATCACTAGGCAACAAGGTATGCTGTTCGATTTTGTTTTAATAGTAAAGTGCTTTTTTGCCATTTTTGCCTAAAATATGGCCTGGTTAAGGGCATATTTTATGGCATGTGCAGTGCTCAGAACGTCGGAAATGCCATTTCCGGGCTTCAAATTTCAAAAATTTTCCGGGGGGGCATGCCCCCGGACCCCCCTAGTTATGCGGGACCTAGGAATTTGCTACAGTCAGATTTTAAGCTGGATCCGCCCCTGATTTGACTGTACCAACAGAATAGATTCCTTTCTCAAAAAGCTTATTTGCAATACCTGGTGTCATAAAGTACCTATCCATATATACAACATGAAATTTTTCTTCAACATCTTTCACAAGCCGCTGCACCAAATTATCAACTTTATTTACTGATAGATCATCATTGCTCTTCCCTGTGTAAATTTCAAAATTGACTGGTAGGCTGGTGACAGCATCACAAAGCATCCAAAGTTTTATGCCAATTTATGTGGTTTCCCTTTTACAGACTCTAATATTTATTCGACCACGAAAGGGACATATTTGTTCATCTATTGTGAGTTCTTTCCCAGGTGAATGTACATCCTTCAAAGTAGCCAGCAAGTGGTCAACAAATGGTCTAACTTTGAACAATGGATCATATCCTGATTGATTGTGACTGACATAGCTTGTGTTGTCATTTATATGGAGAAAGGATAGTATTGCCCTAAATCGGTCTCGGGACAGCATAAATTTACCAAACGAGGAATGAAGAACGGTTAGTTGACCAGTAATCACGTAACTGTGGTTTTTTCAAAACTGACATACGCAAAACAATGGCAAAAATTTTTCGACAACTGAAACAAACTATTCCTTCTCACTGCATTTTCTTGCTTTGCATCCCTAATTTGCTGTGATGCATAAAGATTAGTTTGTTGTTTGATTTCTCTTGAAAATGTTTGAGATATTAAGAGTCTGAAAATATCAAAAAGGGTGGAATCGTGATCTATATCTTCACCCAGCTTTCTTTCAACTATAAATTTTGAAGTTCTGGCTCTTGTTCTATGTACTCAGTTTCTGAGCTCCATTTAGAAGGATCATAAGTTTTATTGTCTTCATTGTTCCCATTATTATTGTTCTCATTATTACTGTCATCATCATCTACTGAATTATCACTCAATATCTCAGGACATAGTAGAGAAGGATCTGTTTCATGACTTTCATCCAGTGAAAACTATAATTCTTCATTATCAGGGTCACTGTCTAAGAAAAAGTAGCAATGACCAGTCAGTTGAGGGAAGAAAAAAATCAATAAACATTCGTCACAAAATGTAAGTTATTGTAACTAATTTGGATCAGAACAACGTGCAATCATCAAACACACAAAGATAAATTGCATTTAAATCAGCCTAAGGCCAAAATTAAAAACAAAATAAACCAGTTCACTTACCTGAATTGTCAATTTCACTATCCTTGTAGTTAGCAAGCGTATCAATAACGTCTCCAATCGAATACCTGGCTCTACTTCGCTCACGAACATTTCGACTACACGATGCATTTTGCTTTATTTGTTTGCTTTCGTGTGCGCTCGAAGTTGCCTGAGTTTGTTATTTTTTTGCCGAAAAAAACAGACGAGCTCACAAAAACAGAAGGATATTGTCCATCTATACCCCTCAATATCAATGCATTGTAATTCTCAAGCCGGAAATCGATGTTTTCAACAAATGAAATAGTAGCTACCACAGAACGGCAAATGCCATGTTCAGGGCTCAAAGTGTTAATATAAAAATATACTGTTTCACATCAATGCTCAGCTTTACATATTTCTGATAATTTTGAGTGTAGGTTCTTCGGCTATAATTTCATGACATATAAAATACAAAACAATAGATACTCCGAAGATCTATAACATATTGAAAATTTATTTCGACGTTTCGACTAAACTATAGTCATCATCATTTCCTGATGACGACTATAGTTTAGTCGAAACATCGAAATAAATTTTCAATATGTTATCGATCTTCGGAGTATCTATTGTTTTGTATTTTATCAAAATACTCAGTGGTTCCCGTAATTACATAACATATAGTTATCTAATTTCTCTTTACATGAACGTGCATAATATAATATTGCATCGCTACTCATGTCAAAATGATGAGATAGATGCATTTCTGTGGTCATCTTCCCAAAATGACGAAGAAAAGACCACAACGTCTGGGACTGTAGTCAATCTGTAGCAATACTGTTAAACTTTTTTGTGTTATCGAAAGGAACAAATAAATTAATGTACTTCATTGTTTCGTTTCATTATTTTGTTTAGTGATGTCCCAAGATACAATGACACTAACTGTATAACAAATACAAATTACCTAATACCTGTATCAAAATAATTTAAATAGATAGATAGATGTTTTAATAACCTACTTTGCAGCCCTAGGGCTAAATTACATAGATTTTTACAAATGTATGAATAATAAGACTATAAGCTCTGTTAAGATAAGTATGTCTGTAAGGAATCATCTTGAAGGGATTAGTGTACGTAAGTGGTAGTTTGTATGAGCACTTGTGTCTTTAGCACTATGTTTAAGAGGCAGTAATGGGGAAGTTTATGGTTACTGTCCAATGTTGTTTTACTGAATAATGTTTTACATAGTTTCTTCTCTTCGCTCGAGTAGTGAAGTTAGTCCAGATTGCTAAAGGCTTTCTGAGTATGGCTGTCCTCGGAAGATTATAGCTAATGACCATTTTTGAACTCACTCGATGTCATCAGACAAGTATTTGGGTAGAGAGTGGTAAAAGCTTGTGAAGCATATTTGAGGGTGGGTCTGATACAAGTACAGTGAAAAATTACGATATCCTTTTTGGAAATTTTTGCATGTTTTAGTTGTACCAGACCATATAGGCAATTATTAGCTTTCTCGATGATGTGGTTCCATTGGAGGGAGTCGAAGATTATAAGTCCCAGGATTTTAGCATGTTCAACAACTGAAACATTGTCAATACTGCTTGCATCAAAGTCTTGTTTGTCGCTTTTGAAGTCGATCCTCAGTTCCTTGCATTTTTCAGGGTTCAATTGCAATTTGTTGTCCACGGACCAGTTTTCTACAGTAGTAGTAGTAGTAGCAGCAGATTAGATGAGGCTGAAGTGGTTTTTCGAAACAACATCTGAAATTGTGGGGTCATCAACAAATTTCCACATACTCAAATCGCTGGTAGATAGGTCATTCACCATCCACCATTGCCAGGGGCGAAGTTTAGTACCTTACGCTACACCAGATGGAGTGTCTTGCCATGACAAATATGAATCAGCCAGTTTGACACTTTGGTGTCTATTTGACAGGAAGTCCACGATCCAGCATTTTACTTAGCAAGATAGAGACAGTCGTTTAATTTTCTGTACTGAAATAGTGTAAATACCCTTGCTGCGTCTCCTGATTTGTCAGTAGCTTGAGACCATTGGTAGACCATTGAGATAAGGCATCTACAGAGGAGGATTTTGGGATGGCAGTGTATTGGTTGGGGGCTATAATTTTTAAGATGGCGGGTCTTACTTATTTCTCAATTACATATTCTTCTGCAATTTTGGAAATGGCTGGAGTTAAGGAAATAGAAAACTAGAGATATCCTGAATAAGGTGTGCATAGTTGTCAGGGGCGGATCCAGCTTAAAATCTGACTGTAGCAAAATCCTAGGTCCCGCGTTATTAGGGGGGTCCAGAGGCATGCTCCCCTGGGAAAATTTTTGAAATTTGAAGCCCGGAAATGGCATTTCTGATGTTCTGAGCACTGCATCATGCCATAAAAATGGCCTTAACCAGGCCATATTTTAGGCAAAAAAGCACTTTATTAACTAAAAAAATTCAAACAGCATATGATGCAGCAGTAAATGTTTATTTGTAAACCATGTTAAAACAGCAGAATGAAGGAAGTTAGATGAATGTTTATTTGTAAACCATATCGAAACAGCAGGACAAAGGAAGGCATATAAACGTACATACAAATGTTTTAAGCAATGACCCTTTATCTTTCAGTATTAATTTCCTCAAAACATTGAATCTGACTGCTGTATTATTTAGGTAGGGAAATTTTATGGCATTCTGATGTTATTGTCCACTACCAACACAACACTGGTCAGTCTACCTAACCAAATATATGATCTTGGGACACTGGCTGAGATGGTGGCATTGGTTATGTAACATATTAGGCCATGTTCAGCAACACTGCCATGATTATATGGCAAAATTTCACTTTACCCAGCTGATATCATGGGCATCAAGCTCTACATATATGGTGCTATGTTGCCTGGGAAGACATGCTCAGAACATAATAGTTAGCCACCAAAAAAATCACTTTTAACCATCAAGCTGCAATATGCTTTGCTCATGCCAAATGATATTACTTATCAAGGGGGTATTGGCCACTGATGCTTTATGATTGCATAGCATTTAAATGGCAGAAGCCGGCTCATGATATATTTGATGTATTACATGCTTCATGTTTACACAGAGCATCCCTCCAAACCTTTATAAACAAGACGACATGCCTTTAACTCACTACATGAGTAACTTCTTTGGTGTCATACAGAGTAATAAAAACAAAGGCAAATTAGGTAGCATTGCACCTTAATAGTTCCTTGATAGGTTAAATTAGTAAGGCTAAGTGGAAATATAAAAAGTATATGTTGCTGTTATAAATAACAGATTTATTAAATGTGTACCAGTGAATCTTATCATATATTGAGGGTTAGTCTTTGATTTATATATTCCCCTTAGTATTGGGAATATATATATCAATATTCTTCTATATTATAGTGATTGAACTGACAGAGTTTAGACAAATTCGTGATGAGAACTCACACTAATGTTCGTATGTCCCGACAAGGCTTTAATTATTATGAATAGTACACTGTATCAATAATTTTAATGTGCATGTGCACAGCACAGTTAGGCCAGAAATTTTTATATATTTAAATTTATGTAGGAATATAATATATCATGGTGAATGCAAATTAAACTTAGTATCTCAATAAATAATAGTATTCACGTGCACTCAAGCAAGAACTTGAACTTGCAATAGTCTAGATCCGCCCCTGGTTGTAGTACATAATTTAATTTTAAACTGTATATTTTGAATCTATTTGATTCATCTTCATTCTAACTTCATTGCTTCATGGAACGGTTTTCCTAAACAGGTTGTGTCTTCGCTGATGAGACGTTTCAGACAACATCACAAGACTAAGAATGACACTGAAGAAATAACTGAGAACAATATAACTACTCCAACACTTTGGTTCAAGATGCCTTATATTGGGCATAAAGGAGAACAGCTCTTACATGGTCTTCCAAAAAAACTAAAACGTTATCTTACCATCTCAAACGTACGAATTGTAACAAGAACTACAACCACAAAACTTAACATGTTTACTAACGTGAAAGACACAACTCCAAAAGAAAAGAAATGTAATGTCGTATATGGGTGCTACATAGGTAAAACTGAATGAACATTATTATAACGAGCCAAAGAGCATGCGCACAAAGACAACGACAGTGCTGTAAACAAGCATTTACAATCCTGCTACGATCCTGAAGATCTGAACAAAAAAACTAACAAAGAACTAGTTGATCATGTTGTAAATAACATAAAAATAATTGACTCAGCTAATAACTGGAACTTATTGCTATATAAAGAAGCACTTCACATAAAACTTCATTGGTTAGATTTTATTCTTTTGAAATTCATAACCTATGACGTTGTTGTAAAGTTATTTTGAATTTAAAACTGAGCTGCTATAATTTATTTTGACTTACTCTGGATCCACCACTGATTGTTACTTACACAATATTTGCATGTGCACGCTAATTTAAATTCTTGTACGCGTAATCATTTTAACATATTCTTGTACGCTTACTGCTGAAGATGAATCAAATAGATTCAAAATATACAGTTCAAAATTAAATTGTGTACTACAACTATGCACACCTTATTCGGGATATCTCTAGTTTTATATTTGCTGAAACTATTAGCTGGTCAAGGATTAAGGAAATAGGTTGTAAGTGTTTATTTACATCAGTGACAGGCTTTAGCTTAGGAATTGCGGTTATGTCAACATGTTTCCAATGCGGTGGTAATTTCTGCTCGTCGAAGGAAGTGTTGAGAATTTCACAGATTGGTTTGGCAAGTATTTCAGCAAACGTTTTGAAAAACCAGTTAGGGATACCGTCGCTTCTGTGGATTTAATTTTCTTAGAAGGTTGTAAGTGTAGTATTCTGTTGGTTGGTTGGAATGTTTCTAAATCTGGATCAAATTGATCGTTGTTAAATGGGTTGTAAGATGGTAATTGGTAGTTTTGCATGGGTCTTAAAAACGCTTCGTTTATTCTGTTTGCAATTTCTTCGAGGTTTGCCTTGCCGGCTACTTGGTCAAATTTAAGTTGCGAGTAAACACTTCCAGGATCTGTGCTAGATTGCATACCAGTTATTTTTTGAGCTTGTGCAACCAAGCAGATGGTTTGGTGTTTTTTTAGCTGGCTGACTTTCGAAGAAAAATAATGGCTGCGTAATCTTTTCCTCTCTCGGTTAACTAGGTTTCGGTAGTAACGATGGACTGCCATGTGTTTTCAAGCGAACGCTTGTTGTCAGCATTTAACGAGGTTGATAAACTCTGGCATTATCCTTGAAGAATTATTGCTATACATATGAGATTTCTTGAGTGGCATTATTATGTCCAACCCAGTGTTGACGAGGTCTTCAAATAGTTGCTGCTTTGCTTCACAAGACGTTGCATGATGAGGATATCCCAATCCAACAAGCTGAGATATTTTCGTAGCTCTTGGATTCAGATTTTCCCATATCTTGTTTTCAAATGACTTTTTTCTTTGGTACAGTAAGTGGTCTGTCTTTTCGAATTAAAAAAATCACATTGTGATCTGACAGACCAAATGGAGGGAATGATGACAGAGTGTTTTCATCATAGAATCTATGTAGGTTGGTAAGGATTAAGTCTAAAGTTTGGTTTCCTCCCCTGTGAAGATTGACTAATTGTTTAATTCGAAATCGATGAGACAGACGGCTTAATTTCAGGCGATTAAAGTCACCAGCTAAAACTATTCCACATTCGGGATAACGTCCTTCAAGATCGGTAAGGGACTTTGTGAGATAATTTAAAATAATGTCATTGTTAGCACTTGGTACATCGTATGATGTGCCTGTAATTACACATGGACTGCCTCAAGGAATGCATTTAATCCACAGCACTTCGATTTGCTTGTTGTGAAGATATCTAGAATTTCGAATTGGATTGTATTCTTAATGTACACACCTACACCACCATGGGATCCACTAGTACTGTTTTTTTACATACTATGTTATACTCTGGTATGTGAATGTAATTAGTATCGATACCATTAGTAAGCCAAGTCTCAGTGATGAATACTAAATCAGGATTGCTGTTGGAAACAAATTGTCTAACTTCGTCAATTTTTGGGGTGGGAATTAGAATACAGTTGGGTGGTCTACATGTGTGGTGATACATGGAAAAGTTCATTTTGTGTCCGTTGTTATTGTAGATATCGTTCCATACTTTTTTTTCTTCCCTGCGGTGGCCACGATAAGGTTATAAAATTCTCAGCAAAGCAAGATAAGTATGAATCCTGTAATGAATGTGTTTTGACAGTTGAGACCGGCGAAGGCTGTGTAAGAACAACAAACTGTATACATTACTCGCATCGGTATTATAGTATGGCAGTAAGTATTGTAAACATTGGGGGTTTGACACGACACTTTCGCTTTTACTAGGTCCAGGGTTAGATAAAATATCAACACATACAGTTAAATCAGTCTTAAAGGGTTCGTTGACAAGATTGGTAGATCTGTGTTTATTCATTAACAATCCCTGTGTGTTATAGAAACTCACAACTGTAAAATTTTGTCAATGAAATAAAATCTGACCCATGTTTAAAAAGCAAACATCCAATGTCATACATCAACTTGATATCATAAGTCCTTTCCACAGCTCTTGTCCAACATGTCCTTTAACATCCATACTGAATAAGCTATTCTAAAAAAGATAAATAGAACCCAATTGTTAGTAACAACCAAATCTTATTACGCATCACTGCAAAACTTTCTAATATACATCTTGCAAGTAACACACTATACACACTAACCAATTTAATAAAGGTTTGAAATATACAGTACCTTTCACCATGCTTCAAGTTAACGAACTGCTTCGGAAAACCATGTCTGCAGGCTCAACCAAAAACACTGGTTTTATCAAGTACTTTAAACTTTGTCTTTGAATGAAGTCCCCAGCCTTGAAGTCACTACAATCCTATGTAAGAAGGAGTTTGTTGTGTTTCACATGTTCATCATTGCACATATATATATTCAGATGTATCATGTGTCAGCCTTCCCAGTGCTTTGATGTGCACAAAAATGCAAAATGAATTTGCATGTGCAACTCCCTTCCTGGTTGGCCACACATGCCCACGCCCCCGCCTCCACATGCACACACACGTGCGTGCTCACACAAGTACTTTATGTAGTTGATTTTTGAACATTGGTGTAGTCATAATTGTAATTTGAACATCCTTATAAATGAAAATTCGTCATACAGTAGACAAAGGAAGGGTATAATTGCTATTTAGTGCTGGCATAAATCTGAATTAAAGTTATATGCCTTCCTGAGAAGTGCACATGCATTACAAAACTATACTCATTTATTCACCTTGGAAGTTTCAGTTCGAGTAGCATGTTTCAACAAATTTATCCACATTTTCTTGTGATGAAAATACAAAAGTTCTGTGTAATGGCTTCTTAGCACTTGTGCCTGATGATTTCTTGCAGGAAAGCCTGAAAGATGCGTACAAGGATTCAATTAATACACCATCATTCTCAATAGACTGATTGGCATTATGGGCAGAATTTTGAAAAAAGTTGAAGTGGGAAAATTCGTAACCACAGCATTGAAGAGCATCCTAAAATTTGTAAAATTGCAAAGTTTGGTCGCGAAATGTTGTAAAATGAGGAAAATAGAGCCCTGCAAAGTTTGCGAATTTTGTATACTTTTGTATTACGCACGGCAAATTGATACCGTTTTCTCGCTGTTGGTATCAATTTTCTGTGCGTAATACAAAAATATACAAAATTTGCAATCTTCACCCGCTTACATTATCCACATTTTACAACGTTTCGCAACCAAACTTTGCAATTTTATTAATTTTAGGATGCTCTTTAATGTTGTGGTAATAAATTTTCCTATTTCAACTTTTTTCAAAATTTTGCCCATAATGCAATTGGTCCATTAAATTTTACTTTCTTAAATTAAAGTTTACATGTATGTATGTGTGCGTGCGGGCGGGCATGCCTGCCTGCGTGGATGTATGTATGTATGTATGAATGAATGTAGGTAGGTAGGTAGGTAGGTAGGTAGGTAGGTAGGTAGCTACAATCAAGTGCAAAAATTATGAGACTTCTCACATTTTACTTGTTATTTTAAAACAAATCATCCCCCTTCCCCCGGGGCAATGTTGGAGGAAATTTTTAATTGTTTTTCGCCTTTGTACGATAACAGCAACATTGAAATAGGGGAGAGGGGGAAATTGTATTGTTGTCTCAACAATTTTTGCCCTTGTTTGTCTCTTTGCATTTTTAGCTTTTCTGTAAGAAAATTCATTAAATTATCGAGTTTATTTATCTACTTCCAGTTGTGTAAACCATAGTATCCTGTCTATTGGTATTTGTAAAAATGTCCAGTATATTTAGAATATGAATCTAAATATATCCTTTACATTGATTGATGACGTCATCATAGGGTCATTATTATGTCATTATGAGTACAATCACTGGTGTGATCTTACAGGTAAGTATCTAAGTTTTCGTCGCTTGTGTAAAAATATGATTATAAGATTTAGGGCTAGTAAACGCGCACTTGGAAAAATTTAAAGCTTAATGTATTTTTATAAATTTACATAATTTAACAAGATAGTATAACATTTTGTTTTCCTCAGAATAATATTCGGAAACTCGTGTGGTTTTGTCAGTCCAATAATTTCGTTATAATTGCACAATGGTCTTTGGAATATATTCGATTTCATATAATACCAGTTAAGCTGTTATCAGTATGCACTTACTGCTTGCGTAATCATTTCATACAATTATTGCACAATTAACCGACTTCATATATCATGCGTTCAAAATTATTTGCTAATTAAATATAATAACCTCCGGTAATGAAGACAAGGAAGTTTGTCCCAAAGGAAACCTCCATTTATATGAGGTTTATGTATCAGGAAAATCATGTTAGAGGAAGGAAGCTGTTAGAAGCATTTCCGAACTATTGTAAAGCTACCATTTACCGCCACGCAAAATTACCAATTGACGAAGAGGATAATTTTGACAAGCGTAAACAGAAGGAAGGACGTCCGAGAAAGTTAACTGTTCAAGATGAACAAAATCTGTGAGAGAGTTGCGCAAATGTAGGGCAAGGATTGGGTCGTTTTCAGCTTCAAGACTTCGAACTGCGGCAGGCATAAATCAGGATGTTTCCTTGTGGACGATCCGAAGAGCATTAAAGAGGCAAGGCTATCACTATTTACATTCTTGTAAGAAAGGCCTTCTGACCCGAAAAGATATGTCGCGTAGGCATCAATTTGCACGAATAATTAGGAGACTGCTTCCGGATGATTTCTGGAAATCTGGGATCAGCTTCTATATAGATGGGATGTCATTTGTTCATAAACCAAATCCTTTCGATCAGTCACGAGCAACTAAATCAATGGCGTGGAGAAAAAGAGGAGAAGGTCTTGCACTACATTGTACAAGCAAAGGGAAAAAAGCTGGTGTGGAAGGTAGAACGGCTCACTTTTTTGTGTCCATCGCCTATAATAAAGGGGTAACAGCCTACGACCAATACTTTCAGTGTATGAATGGAGAGTCCTTTTCCAAATACGTTCGGCTGAACTTTCCGCAGATAATTCCCAAAAGTGTTAATTCCATAGTAATGCGCTTCCTTCAGGATGGTGACACTGTACAAAACAGCGCCCTCACTAAGTGAGCATTCAAAGACGTTGGAGCATTGGTGTTCTCCATACCACCTCGTAGCCCAGACCTTAACCCCATTGAAAATCTGTTTCACTTAGTGTCAAAACAGCTTGAGAAGAATGCGCTCGAAATGGAAATAAAATATGAGGACTTTGGTCAGTTCTCAAAGAGAGTTAAAGATACGATTATGAACTTTCCTAAAAATACTATAGACAAAATCATTGAATCGATGAACAAACGCGTCGTAACGATCATCGAAAACCGAGGACAAAGGTTGAAGTATTGATTAAATAAAACACTTGCTCCCAAACGTTGTCTTACCAATGTAACCAGATCAATCCAGTAACTGCTGAACCATTCCATTGTGCAATATCTTTACAATATTATGTGTTATAACTTATAAAACACCATATATTAATATATATTTTAACCATAACTCAACATTCATGCCTCTTTATTTCTCTTACATGTTCATGTCAGTTTCTCTTTTCTTCAATTGATGATCCAACACGTTACACCACGTTACACCACACGTTACACCACAGGTTACACCTAATATTATAAGAATTAGATAGTAAATTGCACACATTACACTCAATGTTTTTAAAAGAAAATTAAATTATACTTTTTAATAAAAATGAAGTGTAATGTGTGATATTTAATATATATTTCTTAATATTTCTCTACAAATTTACTGTAATTCGTGTAGTGTAACGTGTGGTGTTACGTGTTGTAACGTGTGCGTAATGTATGCATGATGAACACACTGTGTACATGGATCATAGCACAGACAAACTTATCGCTTTAAAGCATTTAAAAAAGTGGAAAAGTGGAAAAAGTAGACAGGCAGTTAAAAATCTTCATCTAGAAGAACCAATTCTGCAAAACAGCGTGGGCATGGTGAAATATCCTTTTGCTCTTCTACTGGTATTTTTTTATTCAGCTCAAATACTCTTCATCTCACAGCCATCATCTCTGTTTCGCGTTGTCAATTCGACTGTTCCTACCATGATAGACAATGGGCTCTTTAGATGTTGCAACAATTGGGATGTCGGTATCAATGCATACATCGTTTGAATATTGGTTTTTGGGAGCTGGCAAGTGTACGATGTGGCCCTCGAGAAGCAAAAGCAAATCTTTCCAGGCAATGAGAGCGAGGCTCCATCGGAAATCGTTTAGGTAGATGATTTCATGCTCCTCTGCTCCGACCCGGGCATACTTGCCAACAGCTGGATTTACAAAGGTCTTGAACATTGCACAAAGAGGATCTAACAGAAACGTTTTCCCGCTGCAGGCACAGCCAACCAATAGCAGGTTTCTAAATTTTCCCCTCCCTTTCGTGAAAAGCTCTTTAAGGGCAGAGGAAAATACAACAGGGTGGATATTGTTGTTCTTCAAAACTACATTGGTGCACTCTATCTATTGCCTGTTGCAGCCTTTGACACACTGACCGTTGCAGGCATTTCTGACCAACTGCATTCGTGACATTTTCTTCCTGTCTATATTTGTTTGTGCTTTTTTCATGCGCCAAGTGGTCTCAATGAGCTCTTCAACTGCCTTGGTGGTTCTGCACAAGATAAAATTTGCCAAATCTTTTTTCCCTTCCATTTTCCGAGCTTCGGCGAGAGCGAGTAACTTGGTGTACCCTTTTACATTATTTTTGGTGATGAATTCTGAAACTTCTAGATTATTCAGGCGTCGGACTTTTCTGGGCTTTTCCTTCTCTGCGTTTTTCTTTTGCGCATCAACGGATAAGGAGCGCTTTTTACGGGCAGATTGGTATGCGCGAATGCAATTCTTCGTTTTAGGCGAAACAATTTCAATTACACAATTAGCGTTATTCCAAGTTATTTGATTTATAACAGTTAAACAACCCATAATTTAATCTTAGCAGTCAAATTAGAAGCGTTTACCTGATAACTTATAGCAGAGCACACACAGGCCGACATAATAGCCTTGCGTGCTGCTTTTGCTGAGGTCATTGTAGAGGCATTCAAGAACGCTGATCCAAAGATCTCTAATCGAGTTCTGCAATAGGTTTGCAGCGAAGAACGGCATAGAGATGGGGGAATTCATTACCATATGGCAGTTAAGTTAGAACATAATCCTTGATGGTTGAAAGTACGTAATTATGTGCATGAGATGCATGGTGTGCAAATATATTTTTCAAGCAGTCACGCAAATTACTATTCTGCTTGGAAATACGCTACTAAAGACGACACCAATTTTGTGCTATCTGAAGGTCATCCAGACTTAGGAAATGTTCCTCAAATCCAACAAGCCAGTCGCGCTCGTGCTTAAGGCAGTGGAAATAAGAAAAAGATTTCAAAGCATGCAAGAACACCCCGTTTGTCAGTATACGATGTGTCGCTGTCAGTAAAGGCATAAAAACAGGACTCGAGCTACTTGGTCTTGCGAATGCGCAGAAGGAATTGGGAAAAACTGATCTTGCCGAATTCATTGCTAATCGAGGATACAAAGCAGTAGAGGATGCTCTAAAAGTAGGCTGGGAAATGGAAGAAGCACCGGGTGAGTTAGAGAGAGGATCCAAAACCCACATGGAAATACGTAAAGCTTTCGCCCACACAGAATGCATAGCAGGACACAATAGGCAATTCGTGTTGCAGTCTTAAGAATATTTAATATTCTGATTTTAATAAAATGACACGATTAACCAAAACAAATGGTTCTCTTGCAGCACTGTTAAGAGCTACATATGCGCTTCTCTTCATTCGCACATTTGTCGCACATTTGCAACTAATTTTCATACATATAACTAAATTTTAGTATAATATTAACAAGTAAAGACTTACTGACAGGCTGACATGCCGCAGGAAGAAAAATATCTCAGTTCGTGGACAACGTCATGCAGTTACTTTTAAAGATTAGGTCAGTATTTGATGCGATTTTCCTTGCTTGCAATGACGAGATTTAGCCGTTTATACATAGATGGAATTAACTTGTTAATATATTCCAGTGGGACTGACTTCATAGTTTGTATTTCAACTCTTTGTTGAAATTCTTCGTAAGTCTCTTTTGTAATGTTCCGGGTAATAGCATCCTTCTTTAAAGTTTGAGAAACCACATTGAAAAGATTTTGAATAGGATTTAAATCTGGGCTTTGCGGCAGTATTTTCAATATCTAACAACACACAGGTGACATAGCTTCGTTAGCCTTCCTGCAATTTTGGGATGGATCACCATCTTGAACCCAAATGTGACCTACTCCTTTATCAGCCATTTCAAACATGCTTTCAAACTTCCGGTCGATAAAGTCAGAAAAAATATGTCCCACACATTTTTTCGTATGGTTCACACATAACAATGCCTTTGTCATAGCTAATAGCAATCATTAGCTTCAGTACACAGCCACCTGTTCCCTCTTTACGCCCTTTTCCTGTACAACCTAACTTAAGCCCCTCAGACTTTTTTCTCCATGTTATTCCTTTGGGAGCTTTAGCTTGGTCAAGTGGGTTTGTTTTATATGCAAAACCATTTCCATCCAAGTAGAAAAACACATGATCAGTCCAGAAATTTGCAGGGTAGTTATTTTTATAGTATTTTGCAAAATTGAGTCTCTTTTTCAGATCATCTTTCCTCATTAAGCCTTTTTTCCTCGCTTGTAGGTAAAAGTAACCATGTTCGTTGAGATATCTTGTCACTGACCAAATCGATATTTCTGATTCACGAATACCAGCTTCTTCCATGATACGCTTCGCAGTGAAATTTCCTTGCTCTATGCGCAGACTCTTCAGGCCCTTAGAAGCAAACCGTTGCTGAAATGCTGCAGTTGACATATTGCCAGTGTCACAACATTTTTTGTCCCGGGTTGTAGCCATGGACCTCATGAATGATGATCTTATAAGAATCCAAATTTGGTGTTTAAATCCTGACAAAACCAAACTTATGGTTTACAGAACAAGACAAATACTTAGAAGATTACCTAATAATTTTTGGAAAACGACCTTATCCCTCAAGTTTCAACGATCACATTGTTAAGGTGACAGCTTCATGCATGTCAACTTTAGGACAAATCAACAGAGCTAAACATGTTTTTAATTCAGAATTGCTCACTATTGTTATTTTAATGCAAACTGTTCATTGCTCGTCCGTCTGGTTGCCACCTTCCAGAAAAAATCTTAAACTCCAATATATCCAGAACTTTGCCGCACGTATTATCAGTGGCCATAGTAAATATGATTACATGACTCCAGTATTGCAAGAACTTCAATGAATTCCAGTGAAAGAGCATTTATATTATCGAGATGCAGCTTTGGCTTTTAAATGTATGAATGGAATGGCACCAGAATATCTAAGCTCGCAATTCACTACCCGAGAAACAGCGAGTGGAAGAATAACTAGACAATCTAGTCAACTTAATATTCCTCTTTTCACTAGTTGCAATAAGACAAAAAAACTTTTCATCAACGTATAACTAAACTCTTAAATGAACTGCCATCTGATCTCAGAGTAAGTAGAACAATTATTAGTTTTAAAACTGAACATAAAAAGATTTAATAGGTGAGTTTTTACATAAATGATAGGTATATTTGTGCATATCACACTTCCATAGGGGTAAGTTAAGGTGGTAATATGCGTGCTAGTTTCCTATATTTGCAATAATTTAAAAAGCAATCATTTAAACTACATGAAATTTACACAAAGCCTACAGCTTTGCAACCACTATACTCAGCATCGACAGTTGAGGCTCACACTTGATTGTTTCCATGGTAACGAGAAATTTGATGACAATAAGCGAGCTCGGAGTTGCGCAAATTTCACAAAGCCTGGGTACGAGTCGGGATAAAACAGGACTTGTTTTCTTCAAAGTGATTATCGTTTTTGTTGAAAATTATGCCAACTAAAGGATTATTTTTACAAAAGAGGGCTGTTTATTGAATGTCAGGACTCACACGAGGTATGCGCTTATTATATATATCGCCAGGCTAGCATGAGTCTGAATAACACAAGTTTTTGGCATTCTTTGACTTCTTTTTCATGAAATTAATACCAGTTTAATATGCTCCAAATATCAGATATTTTCAAATACGAATTTATTTTAAATGATAAATTAAAAGTGAACGTATATCTGTGTTTTTGTGATTTTAATTGGATATTTTTGTATTGTAGATGCGGATTTGTGTGTTTACACATTGCACCAACAGCACATATTCTCTTAAACAATGGAAGAAAACAGTATGCCCAGAACACTTGATCAAGCAGTCAGAGTGTGCTTGCCCACCTCCCTTTGTGTTGTACCCATTTCCAACCGAAGGACAATGTCCTGAAACCAGAAAAGAATGGATAAAAGCTGTAAATCGCAAGGATGCAAAAACAAAAAAGAACTGGCAGCCATCAGAAGATTCTAGAGTATGCTCTGTTCATTTTCCTGAAGGGAAGCCAACTCAGGCTTTCCCAAGTCCATCCATCAACTTAAGTGCTACTGGAAGAGAAAAGCCACTGAAAAGAAAAAGGCCTCCACCTAAGTCAAGAACCCCCTACCACAAAAATAAAAAATGTCAAAAGAAAACAAAAATTGACATTACATCAGCCCTACTAATGGATCATGACTATACTTACAAATGTGACTGCACAAACAGTTGCATGTGTGAAGGTTGTGTTAAAAAGGAAAGGATTATCCAGCATCAAAATTTCCTTCTAGATTTACAAAATCATAAAACTGTTGAAGAAACAAAAAAAAAACATTGCCCAGGATTTCATCTGTAGCCAGTAAATTCCTGAAAACTGATGCCAAAGTAAAAACTTACACTGGCTTACAATCAAAGCTGGCATTTAAAGATCTTTATCAGTATCTCTTTAAAAATGCTAAAAAGATGACCTACTGGAAAGGTGTAAAAAAGACAATATCAACCAAAGTCCCACGAAAATGCAGAAAGTCACCAAATAAAAGTGGCCCAGAGAGAAAACTTTCCATTAAGGATGAACTCCTTTTGACACTTCTAAAGTTACGACATGCATCCTCTAATGAATTACTGGCTGATATTTTCAATATCAGTGTGGGGGTGGCATCTCAAATATTTAACACATGGATAAAATTTTTAGCCCACGAGTTGAGACCTCTTATCTATTGGCCATCCAAGGAAATGATATACAAATACTTTCCAAATTCTTTGAAAACATACAAAAACCTAAGATGTACAATTGATTGTACTGAGGTGTTTATTGACAGGCCTCGGGACTTAGAGAGACAGGCATTAACCTGGTCTGACTATAAAAAACACAACACTGTCAAGTTTCTTGCGGGTATTGCTCCAAATGGGATGATAACATTTTTAACAAAGGCTTGGGGTGGTAGAGCTAGTGATCAACACATCACCAAAACATCAGGATTTATAGACTTAATTGAGCCTGGTGACTTAATATTAGCAGACAGGGGATTTACCATAAAAGAAGACATCATGATGAAAGGTGATTTCCTGAAAATTCCCCCACCTAGTTCTGGGCATGAGCAGATGACAGGAAAGGATGTACAGGAAACAAAGAAAATAGCAAATGCAAGAATACACGTCGAAAGAGCTATTGGCAGAATGAAAAATTTTGCAATTTTGAAAGCAGTACTTCCTATTACCCTATTACCTGTAGCTGATGACATTATTGCTGTTTGTGCATGCATTTGCAATTTTTACTTCCTCCATTGGTATTTTAACACTGTGAACATGAAACACTTGATACTGGTAAGATATAAGATAGTTAACGTTAAATAATAGTTAAGAAATAAAACTGTTTTTAAGTTCATCCAGATTTTTTGCTTTACATTGTTTTTTCCCTTTTTTTGATGTTTTTATTCCCCAGCTATGTGGAAATCATTTTCAAAGACAGTTAATCAGTAGACTGTAGTTTATCAACAGATATGCTACAATCACCACAGATGAAATCAACATTGTTGGCCTTTTCAGCCTGAAAACAGCACTTGCAAATGCAACACATAACATCAAATTCTGAATTTGATGGCATTTCCTGAATATTCTTCATCTCTATCAACTTTGGACCAACATGATTTGTGAAAAACTCTTCTGCAGCTGTTTCGAGTTCTAACCAACAAGAGGGGTCAAACAGAATGCGTTCAATGTAATGTCCATGTCTTGAATAAACAAAGAAGTCACACCTTAACCGTCCAGTTACACCCAACTGGTGTTGTATCTGACTATAGTAAGGGTGGTTATGATTTAAATTTACTTTATCATTGTGATCTTTCCTTAGATATGGTAACCTACTCTCACTTGGACTTAAATGAGCTACACTTATAGGGCATTTGATTTCTAAAATACCACTACCACAACACTTACAAGTGACTAATCCATCAGGAGATGCCCCAATATATGGCTTTGTTTTTGAAATAAATAGCCCACATTCCTGAACAATAACATTTTTGTGGTTAACTTTAGCTACTTTAAGATATTCAGATCTTGCTTCACTCTCCATTTGATGTCCATACTGGAATGCAGGGAGGTAGGCAGTGCTAGAGTTTGGTGGCTTACAAATAGAATTAACCAGAGCTAAAGTTGAAACTTTGCCTTCAGACTTTTGCAGTGCTCTCACTTTTGTCAGCACTCGACGACTAATGGAAGCTGTAATCCTTCCAAGACGTTGGTTGGACCAGTTATTGTTGTCATTCTGACCCCTTGTACCTGATTCAACAGAATGGGCTTGCTCTTGAGTAAAGCCATTTAAATTATCAAGTAATTCCTGAATGTTCAGTGTGGCTGATGCTAGTTCAGGTATGCTTCTGGGCAGTGCCGTTGATGTCTCAACGGTAACTGTATCCACTACATAATGTCATCATCTGGAGGGTAGGTGCTTGAAGCTTTCATATCTAGATACTGAAAAGCACAGGCATCTGGCACACTTGCATATAAATAGGATGCAATATCTTTTATATTTGGTTTACTATCAATTTTCTTTTTTCTTGTGGGATCAAAAACCTTCCCTGCAACATGATTGATAACTTTACACTGTCCTTTCTTTTTGTAATGTGGTTTCTTTAAAGCCATATCTGACAACAGCTTAGGAGCTATTCCCGTTTTCCCAGAACCATATTTGTTCCAAGCACACTCAACAGAAGTAGGTGATTTGGTGTTCACCAGGCCTTTGGTCCAAGCATATTCGACTTTAAAAAGGACAGCAGCAATATGATTACATGTTGAACCAAGACTGGAAAAACAATGCTGTTTATTACAAACATGAAAACATTACAGTAGTCTTATTGGTAAAAAGTACAATTATTTCATTAAAATTATCAATAGTTTACTTGATTCACATTGATTAAGACCTGTGCTAGTTAAAAATTAATTTTGAAAGTGTGCCAATTAAAAATTAATCAGCACAGAATCAAGCCTTCTAAACATGATATTAATTAACCCGTTAATAGAGTGCAAGACTCTGCTACTGACATGTAAAATTGTGTAGCATTAGACAAAGTAAAAAAAATAGAGTGCAATGGGTGCATTGTTGGTTAATGGTTCACAAGACATATATACAATTATGTCTTTGCAATGGACAATCATTAACTATATAAAGTATTATATTTAGCATAATCTTACCCAGCAAAACAGCTACAATAGGCAGATGCAACAGTGCCTGTTTTCTTCTCAACACATAACCAAATATCATGAGGTATGTTGTTGACTTTTTGAGAAGGTGTCGATTTTGATTTTAGGATGCAGTGAAATGATGTCGGGTTTATCTCATGATAAAAAACCTCCTTTAACCATTTCGAATCAAAATAGCTGTAGGCTTTCCCGTCTTTGTAGTCACTCAAAAGGCGCTTATTCAGACCAGTACTAGACTGCTCGACAGTCAGGAGAAATTCTGCGATCTGAAGGTGAAAGATTGGAGGCCAATTGCATATACCATCTTTTTCACCAATCCACTTGGCTGTAAGCTCTGTAAGCGGGTCTGGTATAGTTTTCCCTCCAATATTCAACAAGGCACTGTACTGTTCTTGTTTTACTTTATGTTCTTCAGCAGCAGATGGTTTTAACGGCACTGAAAGTTGACATGCAGCGTAGGCCAATGCCACTAACTCTTCCTTTGCTCCAGTGATTTTTAAACCACCATCACGCAAAAAAACTCGTAGTTCCCGTGCTTTCCATAGTTTAAAGTCTTCGAAGCTTAGATTTTCATACGAACTCATCTTATGTACAAAAATTTCAGTTTTACTCTTTAAAATCCTCACTAAAATATAACTACATGTTATTCGAGTCGTATTTAAGATTTCTCACTTTATCCCGACTGGTGCCCAGGCTTCTTGGTGTTTCGCGCAACTCCAAACTCGCTTATAAAGAAGCAATATCTCAGGAAAAAATAGTTATAAAGGTCAAACTTGGTGACAAACATGCAACAAGTAAACAATTTTTTATTTGGGCAAAACCTATCGTCTGTAGGCTAAAAAAACCTGTTTCCATGGTAACGGCTAATACTCTACAAATTTTCAAAAAGTGTCTACTTGTTGCAAAAAATGGCATAAGATTTTTTTTTGTGTCACAAAATCAAAGCATTTCAGCAAATCCCCTTGAAGTTATGCTTTCCGTAAATGGCAAAGTTAATCAAAATGTTTTAAGAAAATCAAGGTTAAACATTGACAAATTGCTTTTGTCACTGTTCGAACATATAATTGGCATAACTTAAAAAATTTAATGATAATCACATACTGTGATGTAAAGGGAATCCATAATCACCGAGGGTCTCCTACTGCACTGATTTTTTGAGACTTAAGCACTAAATACAGACCTCAAACAATCTCATACTTTGTTCATAGTTTCCGTTTCTTGGCACTTGCACCTACAACTTCAAGTGTTGGCATTACAAAAGTTATTGGTACATCAGCTTGCTTCACAGGATTCTTTTGAATTCTTTTCCTTTTCTTTTGGGTTGGGATATCATCTGGCTTTGAGCATAGACTGAATGTTCCAGCTTGATAAGCATTCTGGTCCAGGGGAGGATCCAGGATTTTTTGCACATAAGTCAAAATTTGATGATATCATCGGTAATGATGACGTCATCGATAGTGACGTAAGAAGCAATGACGTCATTTGACGTCAGAATAATAACCTGATTTTTGTAAAAGTACATTTTTTTCAAACTGCAGTTGCACAAATGCCGCATGTTTTGCACCTAAAAATGCTAGGTTTTTCCTAAATAGACTGTTTCGCCCTATGTCAGGGCTCACCAGCATGCCTAGGAAACACACTCACCAAAAAACAGTAAACCGTGATCCGACATGGACAGCCCTTAAAAAAGGCCATACACAGGAACAAGCAGTCTGGTTTTAAGGTGCCAGAAACACACCTTCACACCTTTTGCAAGAGCAAAAGGAGTTTGGTTGGAAATGGGTGACAAAGTGGGACATTTCATGGATGTGAAGTTGCTCAGTTTTTCACACCATCCCAAGTCTGTTCGAACCCTTTACCCCCCTTTACAAAAACATCATTTATGTAGGCAAAGCAGCATATTCGATTGAAGAGACAAATAGAGTTTAAGTATTAAGTTACTTAAGCTGCAACACTATGCATACAGGAAGTGTGTATGTGCAGACGTTTACTGTATTATCTTGTGTATCCCAGAAGGTTCTATTCTATATGTAGATATATTGTAAAGAGATGCAAGAACTTCCAAAATTGACAAAGCAAATTTGAAGTTGACATACTAAGTTCTATAAACTGCCACTCTATATACATAGGAATGAAGTGTGCAGACTACTGTATTATCGTTTGTATCCTAAAAGGTTATATTATATAATCATGTATATGTAGTTATATTGTAAAGAGATGCAAAAGCTTCTAATGTTAACGTCTTAATGAGGCAAATCTCGAAATACTAAATTTTATAAACTTCCACCCTATGCATGTGGGAATAAAGTGTGCAGACGTTTACTGTATTATCTTTTGTATTCCAAAAGGTTATATTGTATATTATATAATCATGTATATATAGTTATATTGTAAAGAGATGCAAGAGCTTCTAATGTTAATGAGACAAATTTAGAGTTGAAATATTAAGTTCTATAAACTTACACCCTATGCACCTGGGAATAAAGTGTGCAGACGTTTATTGTATTATCTTTTGTATCCCAGAAGACTATGTTGTATATTATTGTGTATATTTAGTTATATAATTGTAAAGAGATGCAAAAACGTTTAATATTAACGAGGCATATGTAGAGTTAAAGTATTAAGTTCTATAAGCTGCCACTCTAGGCACATGAGAAGTGTGCAAACGTTTACTATATATTGTGTATTCCAGAACGTATTAATGTACGATTGTGTATATAGGGACATTGTGAAGAGATAAAATAGCTTCCAATGTAAGCGGAACAAATTAAGAACTGAATATTAAAGTATTAAACTTCAATTCATGTACAGATAGTGTGTAAAAATGATAAAGATGCAACAGAATTGTGTTTAATAATGAATTATTGTAATTGTTTTATGACTTTTATCTTGTGTATTCTCTCAAAGTTATATGAGAAAGATTACATAAAAGGTAATATGAACTTGTACTTGGAAAAGCTTTGATAATCTAGTATGTAAAAGAATTGCCTCAGTTCTGAAATGATTATGCTTAAGAGGACCCATGCACAAATACATATGTTGGTCGATTATGATGTATTATGAATGGTAAATCATATGTGATGTAGTTTAAATGACACTCATGCTTAATTTGTAAAAGTATACAATCACCATGTGTTTCTACTGTATTAACTTGTACAGTATATTTCATTAAAATCTTCCAATAAAAGAAGCGAGCAATTTCAACTAAATTTCAACCTTGTGTTCCCAACAGAAAATTTATCAATTACTTGATCTGCTGGAACAATTTCTTGATGAATATTCATCAAAGTCAGACCATTAAGACATTCTTCCACTATTGTACTTCGCTTATAACCCTTAAGCATCCTAAGTGCTGAAACAGACCTTTCATGCTAAAATAGGAAGTGTACCTAAAATGCCAAGTATGACCTTAATGTTTTCAAAACCATCAAAATTAACAGCTTTCAATGTTTTGGCTATGTTAGATGGGCATGGTCCTGTAAAGGTTTTCCAGTATGTGTCCCACAAAGACAGCTCAGCATCTAATGCTAATAGATTAGGTAGATCATAATAAAAAGTAGCAACAGGTTTAGTAGCAACAGATTGAGCAATCCAATTAATTCCATTGCTAGATAAAGATAACATTTTGGCTGGAACAATACTTAGCCCTTTGCAAACCAGAGGCGGATCCAGGAAAATATTTGACCGTATCAAAAGTGCAGTGGAGTTATGTAACGTTCGTGAACCGAGCGCCGAACGCGCAAGCCCTCCAGGGGTCCAAAAAAATTTTGAAATATAGTACCTCTGAAACACCATTTGCTGCGATTTCGGCATACAATATTACATACATGTTTGTATTCTAAGATGGCAATTGATCGCCTTCTCGAAATCATCACTATGTTTTTGTATGCATTTGAACAATTTGCCCCTGTTTTGCTACACATTATTATAAAATGAAGCCTGCATTATACGAGCAAGTAGGATTTTCGAATGCTGTTCTATATTGTCAGGCTAGCAAATTCGCGATGCGTGGTAAGTCATATTCGTCGGCAAGTTAATCACTGGTAATATTATTATTCGTAAATATAGCCTAGCGGTTTGCTCTCGGTCGAATATGATCACTAAGGCAACATACCAAATTGAATATTATATTACCATAAAGTCCAATTCTAACATATTCATGCACATCGACAAAACCAATGCTGTTAAGAATGAAATATATAAATTTACATTACCTCACAGGTATATACTGACTCCCACATCTTTCCAAATGAAGCTTGGGAAATGGACAATTTGCATGTTAGACTAACTTTCAGTCTAGCCAAGACAAACAAAATCTTTTACCACACTTAAAAAGAGCATCCTAAAATTAGTAGAATTGCCAAGTTTGGTGGCCAAATGTTGTAAAGCATGGAAAATATGGCGTCGCAAAGTTTGCAAATTTGTATACATTTGTATTACGCGAGGAAAAAGTTACCACTTTTCAGCTAAAATTGTATCAAAAGTGGTAACTTTTTCCTCGCGTAATACAAATGTATACAAATTTGCAAACTTTGCGAGGCCATATTTTCCATGTTTTACAACATTTCGCCACCAAACTTGGCAGTTCTACTAATTTTAGGATGCTCTTTTTAACTATAGTAAAAGATTTTCTTCGTCTTGCCTAGATTGAAAGTTAGTCTAACATGCAAATCGTCTATTGCATTCGCAAATGCGTACCGTATTCTCGACGTTTTTTTCAAGATGCTTCCCACGTGTTTCAAGTTTGACAATATCCACACAATGAAGTTTCAGCAACTTTACATCGGTCGAAATATCTTCGTGAGCGTCAACGCACTCAAATATTCGCTCCAATCGAACAAGCACACCTTTCATCATCGTTTTGCCGAAAATCGTCAATTGGCTTGTTATTTATTATACCAATTCGCAGTGTATACAAAAACAGTAAGACAATCAAGGCTGCCGTGTAATGTTTTGTGCGTGGGTTCAGGCTTTCAGGCTAGCTGCGCTTACATCGCATCGCCATCTGATACACCGACAAAATAAAAACTAAACCCGGGTGTAAAATTACATATTATTATTGATAAATTTCGGTTGTCGCGGCAAAATTTGATATCATCGCCAGAAATTCGAGACATTGAGCCCAAACTTGAACAGCGGTTATACGCTAAAATGTTATTAACTGAACATCTATTTTCTTAACAAAATTTGGGCAATGGTCGTTGTTAACAATTATATCCGTTTTAACTTTTATGCCAGTAATTTTATCTAGTTGCTTTGCATTTGGAGCCATCAAGCCATTGTCAAGAGAACAATTTCAATTTCCTGCTTTAGCGCTCGCGCGCTAGATAATTGTATGAAATTCGTCAAGTTTTCATGACGTTTGGACAAAGGAATGACCGCTGCCAGCAACACTGCTGTCAGTTAGAAAGCTCTTTTTTCAAGCTTCAATTTGGTATGTTTCTTGACTTCTAGCGACGAATATTTTTCAAAATATTTGTTATTCAGAAAGAAGATATTGCAGTATTTTTTAACAAGCCTGCAATGGCAATTTTAACCTAAAAAGACCGTTTTTTGTTAACAAAATGGAACTGTTTATCGATGTATAATTTGTCAAATGGAGGTAGTCTTATGTAGTTCAATATCTCAAGTCTGTTATACGAACTGTACAAATGGACAAACGATGCTAAGTAACTGGCTTATTGCTCTCAACTGCTTTAGAACATGGGGTTTCTCGATAATCTCGTTTATATTTTTAAAGGTTAGTAAAGCAACTCCGTTACTTGCGAATGGTGTTTGTTTTGGAACTGTACTAATGTCGAATAAAAACTTCAAATATCGTTTAAAATGACCATCTAATCGTATTGAACTAGGAATGAGCTGTATAAGTATGATTTTTTTGTTGGGAACCTTTTATTTTACTTTTTTGAGAAATGTTGTAGACAATTTCATGTTTTTTTCTTATGTTTGCGTTGCTACTTAAGCGCATGCGCAATTAGCACGTCTCGAATTTCTGGCAATGTTTACTACAGCGCATTTGATATCAATTAAAAATTGATTAGTTGATGCGAGATTGAAAGAAAATACTTAGTATAGTAGCGGCCGATGTCAAATAATAAAAAGAAACTATTAATTTATTCAAGTACATGATTGGCAAAATTTGATCGTATCACTTGATACGGTTGATACGGTCTGGATCCGCCCCTGTAAACATTAACACTATCAATGTCAACTGCAAAGATGAGTTAAAGTGGTCAATGAGGGGAATGGTAATAATTCTCTTGTAATACTCAGATATGATCTTGAAGGGTGGGTTTGCCCTAGTAGTTTGTTTACCAACAGTTCTTGACTGCTTCTTTGAGACCTACTTTAGCTGCTAACTGCAAAGCTTCATCATACCACATATCATGGTAACTATCAACAGAAGTTTTCATCAACATCATGTTATCTTTCAATGAATTTATTAAGTGGATACCCTTTCCTTGCAGCAATTGAGTAGCAGGAAGAGTTTCATCAAGAATATGTTTAGTGATAACTAAAGTAGCCACAAATTCAAAATGTGAAATATTAAATGTAAATTTGCATCAGTAACAAGATTTGGTCAAACTTCACCCTCTACGTTATCTTTCATATTACAAAGTGTGTGATACAATGGAACAAAAAGCTCAGTAAACGTATCCATACCTTCAACACGCTCAACCTATAGAGTTCTGCAAATGTCGCTTTCTGGTCTCAGTATCAGAACTATGTGTTTTAATATAATCCCCAAAAGGTATACTATGTGTCTGAGAACTGTTAATAAAATGTGAAACATGATTAACTTGTTTTAGCATAGTTGTTACCTCAGTTATTTTCAAAGAGTCACAAACTGGTAAATTTAATCTGTGGCTGTAACAATAAGTATAAAGGGCTTTGTTATTTAGCCTTAATATACGAGCAGACAAACCATTAATGCTCCCTGCAATAGAGCCTTCTCCGTCGTAGCCTTGACCTCTACAATCTTCAATGGATAATGTTAAATAATTTAGATCAGCTAATAAAAGCTTAGCAAGTTGGGCCCGACTTAATCCATACTTACAGTGAAGAAATGCAATAAATTCTTTCCTAATGTTCATATTAGAGTCTACAAAACGCAAAACTAAAGACATTTGCTCTCTATGTGAATAGTCTGCAACCTCATCAGGAATAACAGAAAAAAACTTACTAGACTTGATATCCCCAATGATTTCATCACTAATTACTTGCCCACAACACTTAATTATTTTATTTTGACTTGTCTTAGAAATATAACTTCTATTCTTACCACAAGTCTTTAAATGGTCTTCTAAAACTCTATCACCTGCTCTAACTCTAAAATTAAGCAATTCAATAAAATTTCCAACACCCCCAGTGGAGTAACAGCCTACTTCTGGGTGATATTTGGCATTATCACCATGCCTACGCAATGGAAAACCAAGTCGACTACAAAAAATAACTGAATCAATAATAGGAGCAAGTTTTCTCCTATTTTCTTAAACCTCTTTTTTAAGTTGAGAATCTAGTATTACCTCAATGGGCCGAGCTGCCCCTGATATTTGCATAAGTAAGAAGTTAAAATGGGAAAAGTACAACCATGCAAACCCAATTCTCCTTCACTTCTTTTCCAACTGATATTCACAATACTTGTGCAGAACTCGCGCAGCTAGAGGTTTGGTACCATGTATAATAAAATATGCTGCGCATGTGTCATACTTCCTCTTTTCTCTCGCGGCGAATTTGGTTAACCACGCTAGATTGGGAAGGACGTCTAATCCTTGATTTTTTCTCGTTTCGAGCTTTCAATTTTGGTAGAATGTTGTTGGAAAACCAATCTCCCGTAAGTACATCTACGAGTCCTTGTGATTGGCATATTTTCGAGCTATTTATCACATGTGTACGATGAATTTACATTATGACAATAGCACCATTGTTACATGGGCTAGCTATAGAGTATTTAATTAATATTCATAGTTAAAGAATATGAATAATTGTAATGTACATCCCATTACTATCGTGAATTAGAGGGTTCTAGAACTCTTTACTCAGGTTACATTGGCCATCTAGTAGTAGGATTTGATGACTACATAGTATTATTCTATATTATTGTATGGGGATAGGTTGTTTCTTATAACTGACAAGCCTACCATTGACAACACTTTTCCTAATATCGTCATTTTCTTAGTTCATTGTTATTACATAGAACAAACCTCCCCCATTCCCCCACCGATCAATGTTGTTTTCATTTCTTACAGATTCAACATTGTTTTGGGGGCGAGGGGGTAAATTGAGGCCTAGTTTGATGTTTTTTCATTAGGTACACACATGTCGAGCAAATAATTAGAGTGTAGTCAATAGTTTTGTCCAGGATTGTCTGTGAGATGATGTTTCAGGTTTACAATCTCAATACGTAATCTATTTCGCTCTACGCAAAAGTCAGAATTTTAGTGTTTTGTATATGTCTGTTTATACCTTTAATTTCAATATTTTGGGTAGTGTAACTAAACAGTGGTGATTTTTGTAATAATCGTAAACATAAATATGTGGGAGCTTATGATAGGCAACTAACTTGCTAAACTACATGTATATTGAATTCTCATGCAACTGGTGTATTTATATTTAATAAGCAGATAAGAAAAAGGCAAGCGATTAAGATTAAAACCGGGCATTGTAGATAGATTATTATGTTTACTATCAAACTATAAGATTCAAGCTAAGCAGTTATAGTATATGTGCAAGTATATTACTAGTTTGACTGTATCATAGTTTGGACTGAGTTGAAACATTGTACTGCATGTATCGTGCATTTGTAAATTTGTTCCTTATAAAACATTCACATTGACTGAATGTGTACGGCTAGCGGAGTAATTGTGTCCCAACTATAAACTTTTCCCGGTTCACGTATTAACCAAAGGTGTTATTGTGAAATTGGCGAACTGTTAAAGTGATTGTTACTATGGAAATTGCACGCGCAGACGGTGCACTATTGGTCCACAGTGAGAAATTAGAATATATAATAATAGTTATCTCTGTGTCGGAAAATGGTGAACTGTTGAGATTTCTTAAACTAAAGGATTTCTAAATTATACAAAAACGTGAAAATACTAATAATCACTTGCAGGAGTAATTCCACCTTCAATCTTACGATCTAATGTAAGTCGTGCCAAAATACGGCCAATGCAGTGCTTGCGCGTGTGGTGTACCGTGAATATTGCATTGCGTCACATGTAATTCTATCTCTCTATATTGCCTTCGGCTAGTTAAAGTAATCGATTTTGTTTTATGATTTTTTGCCAAGTATTTCTACTACGTAAATATGTTGCAAGTTAGCGCTAGAACCTATTGGTTACTGAATATAACGCGTTGATTCAGCAGTTCTGTATATTATTATGATATTGTTCTTCATTCATAAACGGCACAATTGCTTCATATCGTGAGAAGGTGCCAGACTACCAGACGATTTAAACGTGACCCACTATTTTCCAAAGACTATTTCTGACCTAAAGGTCATTTATTGCTTATTACGTAAAAATATTGCTTACTTCATGTATGTTCGAGCTTTCAGGTTTTTGCAAACTGATCAGCACGTGTTTATCGCAATTTCACATTATTCCCTCTTTAGGTGATACAAAAAATATATAATTCTATTTGCAACGTTTCAATGAAAGAGATGCATCTTTTGACATATTAACAAGGCCACGTGCATGTCCGACATTCTTTCTGAGCACAAAATCAAAAAAATTGAAATTAGTCAATATCACAACTTTTCAAAATTTTACAAATTTCAGACAATCCTGGACAAAACATTGACGACACTTTTCCTAATATCGTCATTTTCTTAGCTCATTGTTATTACCTAGAACAAACCTCCCCCATTCCCCCACCAATCGATGTTGTTTTCATTTCTTACAGATTCAACATTGTTTTGGGGGCGAGGGGGTAAACTGAGGGGCCTAGTTTGATGTTTTTTCATTAGTGTAGTGTAGTCAATAGTTTTGTCCAGGATTGTAGCATGTCAATCGAAAGTATGAGTCATTGACCGCCTTCCCTTATCCTTTATAGGATAAAGTAACCCAACCAGACAGCCCGATCCAAATGGCGAGTGTTGGTGAACCCCTGGGTAGATCAGATATTGAGAAAATAGTGGCAGAGGCAATTGCCAGAACTGTCCCAGTTGTCATATCACAAGTGACTGGGGTAGGGACCACCCCTACCATGTCTGACCAAACAACTGGTGGGACAACTCAATCCCCAGAGACTCCACGGGCGACCCAGTCCAGGGGGAAATATTTTATGCCACAGAAAGCAAGGCAAACATCTTCAAAGAGCTGTTGGAGCTAACCCAGTAGGCATTCTCGAAGTCCCTAACTAGAGACACTTGGAGAACACTAACCCAAAACTATCCAGAGATAAAGGGCTCAGAGACACTTCTGGGGGCCCCCACAATGAAGACCGGAATGAAGGAGGGCATCCGGAAGAAACATGGCTTTAATAAGACCAAGGATGTCTTTGCCTTTGACGAGAGCTTGGTTGAAAAACAAGCCACATTCCTCCATACTGCTTGACCAATCTTGGCTGCCCTTTCCGCCCTGGACCGAGTGGGGGAAGAGGAGGATGAGACTGAAGCTCCTGACCCTGATGTAATCAAAGGAATGGTAGAAAACGCCCTGGTTTTCTTGGGCAATGCTACTGTTCGCCTTAACTCCTGGCGCCAACGACGATTCTCTGAGTACCTCACAGAAGTTGGTAAACGTATCATAAAGGAGGAATACCCTCTGACAAGCACCTGTTTCCAGAACGCTTCCACGACCGCATCAAAAGTGAGCACAACCACTCCAGTTCTGACAATAACCTGATCAGCCTACCACGCGCAGAACCTCATTTTGCTGCAAGACCAACTCCATCTCAGCGGCCCTTTTGTACCTCGGGCGCCGGATACAATAGCCCAGGAAACAGCCTGGAGAAAGCGTAGATGGAGCCAAAGCACATCCACATCCCACACCACACCGGCAAAGCATTACCGACCAAGCAAACCTGGATCAGCAAATAAGAGCTGACTATCTCCCCTTTCCAACCCTATCACCAATAGCACAATCACCTTGCACAGCAGGCAGACTAGCCAAACACTTGGACAATTGGAAAGTGATTACCTAAGATCCTTGGGTGTTACAAACAGTACAGGGGTACAAGATACCCTTTCAGAGACTCCCATATCAATAGAGAGCCTGGGAAACAAAAGTGCGCTACAAGAAGCAGGCAAAGTTTATGGAGAAAGCAATCGAGGACCTTATACAGAAGGGAGCAGTGGCCCAAGTCCAACCAGAGGCAGATCAGTTTATTTCCACCCTTTTTTAGGTGGAAAAAGAAAGTGGAAGCGAAGAGTTTCGACCAGTGATCAACCTGCGCCCACTCAACAGATTTGTACGGACAGAGTCATTTCGGATGGACAGCCTTCAAATTGCAAAGAACCTGATTCAGCCAGGAGACTTTCTGATGAAATTAGACCTGAAGGATGCCTACTATACAGTACCAGTGAACCAAGACCATCGCCGTTATCAAGGTACTCTGTACAAGTTTTGCTGTCTACCCTTTGGCCTGTCGTCAGCACCGAGAGCATTTACGAAACTTCTCAAACCAGTAGCAACAACTGCTTCGCTTTATGGGAATTCGGATCATCGTCTACCTGGATGACATCTTACTGCTCCACCAAGACCAGGAGGAGCTGGGGAAGATCTTCGACAAGGTGTTGGAACTTCTACAGAATTTAGGGTTCACTATCAAGCGGGAAAAATACTCCTCAGCTCCCACTCAGAGCCTTGTCTTTTTGGGGGGTCTCCTAGACTCAGTGGAAATGTCAATCTCCCTTCCTTCCGAGAAGTTGGATGCAATCATCAAAACTGCCTGGGAAATACTGAAAGACGGGGCAGTGACCTACAAAGTCTTATCCTCGTTTCTCGGTCAGTTGAGTCATGCGGCCCAGACTGGAGTCTGGACGGCACCCCTTCATTACAGGAGCATCCAACAACATGTCAGAATGACATGTCAACCATCCGGATAGCCAACAACTGCCCGAGTCTTCCTGTCACAGAAAAGCATTGAGGAATTAACTTGGTGGCAGTCCCCAGAGGTTCAGGTGTTCAATGGCCAACCCTTGCAGTTGCCAGCCTTCGACGTGACTATCTCGACAGACGCTTCACTACTTGGTTGGGGAGCAACATGGCCAGGGACAACAATTGGTGGTCGCTGGTTACCAGCGGAGGCCAACTCTCACATCAACTTACTCGAGCTCAAGGCAGCCCTTCTAGCATTACAAGCCTTCCTTCGAACTTACACCCCAACACCAAGACACATCTTATTACAGATGGACAACTCGACAGCAGTGGCATATGTCAACAAACGAGGAGGGACAAGACCATAGCTATGGTACTTCATGCAGGCTGTTGTACTGCCAAACATATCCCAGGAACATCCAACACAATAGCCGACTTGGCTTCTTGTCAGTTCACCAGCTACTCAGAATGGACACTCGATCAGGATGTGATTTATCAGACAGCACAACGAATCTATCGACAAGATGTGGATCTCTTTGCCACTCGAGCCAACCACCGCCTCCCTTGGTATGTATCCAGGTACCCGGATCCAGGAGCGATGGCAACGGATGCATTCCTTTGCGACTGGAGTCAGTGGAGAAGCTGGATCTACGCACCACTTGTCCTACCCAGGATTATCCAGAAGATCAAGCGGGACAAGGCTACAGCTCTGATATTGGCACCAGTCTGTAAAGGCCAACCATGGTTCCCAAGCCTCCTTGAGCTACTGATGGATTATCCACGACAGCTACCGCAGATCCCACACTTGATCACCCATCCATCTCAGCCAGAGAAGGAACACCTGGTTCAACACTCACTACGGTAGACTGTATGGCCCATGTTCGGCAGCGTTACCGCGCAGACGGACTTTCAGGGATGGCTACGGAGTGACTCCACACAGAAACGATACTCTGGGCCATGGAATGCTTGGTCAACTGGTGTCTTGCACAGTCTCTCTGTCCCTTTACAGCCCCTGTGAACAGCGTGCTGACTTTCCTAGCTGAGATAGCCGAACGGGACAATTTGGCCTACAGAACGATAGGTGTGTATAAGTCTGCTATTTCCCAGACACATGACCCAGTTGGCTCCCTTTCATTGGGAAAACTGCCAATCATCTCACGGTTCATGAAAGGAGTCTTTCGAATGAATCCACAACAGCCAAAGCTGTGTACCACGAGGAAAGTACAAGTCGCTTTAGAGCACCTTAAGAGACAAAGACCAACAGAAGAACTTTCCCTGCGAGAATTATCAGGGAACTTAGTGTTATTGGTGGCTTTGACGTCAGCTGCACGAGCGCATGAATTGGCTGCACTCGACCTGGATCATCTTACGGAGAAAGAAGACTCGTGGAAGATCACTCTGGCCATCCATGTCAAGCAATCTCGTCCGGGTCACCCAGCTAGGAAGATATACTTACCAGCTTACCCAGCCGATAGGAGGCTCTGCATGGTGACGACTCTAAAGGCTTACAGAGCAAGGATGAGGGCAATCAGACAATCCTCGAAATTACTTCTAACGCTTATAGCACCTCATGCCCTAATATCAAGCCAGACAGTCTCAAGGTGGCTATGTAATGCCTTGAAGCTAGCGAGAATAAATCCAACCTTTACGGGTCATTTGAGTCGCAGTGCATCCACTACGGCGGCTGCTGAAGCAGGAATTCCACTGGAACTAATTTTAGAGGCTGCGGATTGGTCATCTGCAGGCACCTTTAGGGCACATTATCTAAGACCTACGAGTCTTGACAAGGAAACATTTGCAAAGTCAGTAATTTCTGGCTGAATACTTATATAGCACATTATATGTTAGTTACAGTTATTTTGCAATAATAAATTGCCAATGGGGGTAAAATATATACATGCTCATGTCAGCGTGCTTTACAATCTGCACAAGTATTGTGAATATCAGTCGGACAAGAAGTGGAGGAAAAATGGAGTTTCCCTGGAGGGTAACTTACCTGAAGGGAGACGTAGTTCTCTGAACTTCTTCGTAGACTGATATGAGCAATACTTCCCCAACCGAATGGTATAGAGTGTTTAAGATGTGTTATAATTCATGAAGGAAGTTCTATCTTTTCCTCCTTGCCCTTTTCTGCCATTCGTATAAGTTACAGGGGAAGAAGTCCACTCGTTCAAAGAGGAAGTATGACACATGCGCGGCATATTTTATTATTCGTGGTACCAAACCTCTAGCCACGCGAGTTCTGCACAAGTATTGCTCATATCAGTCTACGAAGAAGTTCGGAGAACTACATCTCCCCTTCAAGTAACTTACCCTCCGAGGAAACTCCATTTCTCCTCCAGTTCCATGCCCAGCATGGCATTTAAAACTATATGCAGCACTATTCCAATAAGTCAAGGGTTCAGAAAATGTATGGATTTTCCCAGCCTTACCAGGGAAGCGATCTCCAAACAGTACACATGATAAACAATATGCACCATCTCAACAAGGGGAATAACATAACCAGGGATACAATTTTAACCAACCATACCTAAAACTCCTACCATTGGTCTTAGGGAAAATATAATGTTCATTAGGCTTAAAGACATTTCTTATCAAATTACAAATTTCAGAGGTATCCATATCTTTAACCTTTTCACTATATAAAGAAACATCAAACTTATTTATGTCATGTACATGTTTTACCTCAGAAATGGATACCTTGCTTTTTGTTGAAAGAGAACTGCTTTGTTGTGGTTTAGTGGAAAAATTAGTTGAAATAATGAAAGATTTGCTATGTGTTGCCTGTGCTGCAGCAGATGAAAAGATCTCATTAGGGGCTTTCTTGGTTGTTGAACAAACAATAGGTTCAGGCTGTTCTGCTACAACAAAAAATTACTAATGTCAGCTTGCTTTGATGTCTGTTTAGGCAAAATAGACACTAATTTTTGCTTTTTGGTTGCTATTGAAGCAGTTGAATCAGCAGCAGATTTACATTTCTGCCCATAGGAGGAAAAAAGAAGTGGAGCAAAGTGATTAGACTGAAAAGTTTCAACTGGTTTAATAGTACCTTCATAACAAAACAAAATATGAAGATCATCTGAACCTTTCTCAGTATATTGGCGTGGCTTGATTAGTCGATTAAACAAGAACTTATACCTGTGATCACCACAATGGGGGTAGTAGGTAAAAATATTCTCTGCAAAACAGAGGAAAGGCCACAAATGCATAAAAATGATGACCACATCTTATCAGCACAATTTACAATGGCTTCGTGCTTTACCAAGTCATCCTTGGTTAATCCTGTATCCACACTCTCCATGGATACACATTTGGGCAAGAGATTATTAATGGTTTTGCCAAAGTGTTCACTATGCTCAGCCACAACTGAGGAAAAGCAAGGGTGATGCGAGTAAAAATTTGCATTAAAGAAAAGCTCAAGTGAGGTTAAAACGTGCAGAGTTTGAACTAAACTATTATCAACTAACAGCACCAGGGACACAGAACTATACAAACAATTTCCAGAAGCTTCAGATCTAAGAATTTAAGTATAAACAAAACTGACTTAACAAAATAAAAAAATTATAACAAAAAAATAAAATGTATCAGATATGATATCATATTTCAAAAACTCATTAATAATTCATCAGCAAAACACAAAGGAAATCACACCCATGGCTGTGTCTTTAAATGTGATAAAAGCACATGTGTATTTTCACAAAACTTTTGCCTCAAATTTCTCGGCTTATACAACATTTATATTGAAAATTCTTTCGCAAACAAACTGACAAGATGGGTATAAAATGGATCGTTTTTGAAGCTATTTAAAATACTCGCAATTTGTGCTTTATCGGATATAAACTGCTCGGCTTCGCCTCGCGTTTTAAATCTGATAAAGCACTCCTGCTCGTATATTAAACAGTACATAAACAATGCTTAATATATTAGCCCATACAAGATGTTATACGGGGCTTGAATATTTTTGACAAAACTAAGATTTCCATTGGCATATCAACACATGTCAATACAGATAGTTAAAATTAAATCTTGCATATCGTATTACAAGACTATAATATCACCAGACTATCTTCTCACCTTATCGCTGTGCACTTCTTTTGTTGCCGAACGTAATTTGGTATATAAATCTTCGCACCAATATTTCTTGATAGCATCGAGTTGGTGCTGGTAATAGTGCCTAAAAGCTCTTCACTGCCAAGCGCTCTCATATCTACAACCTTCAGTCGTTTTAGCAGATCAGCGTTTGCCATTTTCAATCCCTCAAGATCGTTTAATTTGAACAACGATTTGACGATGTAGCAGCTATACATTTTTTCTAACGTAATTTATTTATCAACCTTTGCAGTCAGGAAGCAGTTTTAAAAAGACTGATTGATAGCTAATAGTTTACTCTTTGGAGAAGGCTTTTTCGATCATCCAATCAGAAGCATATACATGCACCCACCCATGAGTATGAGTAAAAAAGATTTAGCCAATAAGAGAGAATTTTTTTTTGCGAACGAATCATAAAGCTCAAAAATGACGCAAATGAGTCAGACCCCCACAAAGATGAGTCAAGTAACCTCTACGCCGATCAGATGGCTAGAATCTGACCGATCGACTCGTTTGACTGATCCGCTGCATCAAGTTTGGCAACTGGACTACTTAGAAATATAAATCATCTTTGCCACTGTACGGAATGTATAAGCTGGAGTGCACCACTGTGCGAAGCAACTTAAAAAATACTAATTAGATAATTAATTGTCTCCTGATTTTTTTACGAAAGTCGCCTGACTTACTTGACTACCCCTAGATCCGCCCCTGGATCTACTGTACAGTTAGCACCCAACAACAAGTGATTGTTACAACTCTGCATGCCCTGGAGAAGGTTCAAGAAACTGACCAGATATGCCAAAAAGAAATAACAGCAAGTTTATTTTGCATACAAATTAGTGTTTTCAATTGTCATGCATTACAGAGAAGTCTTTTTTGAGGACTAAAATTATTCACAAGAGCATTTTTGGGGTGTGTAGCAGAGTATGCAAGAGGATGAACCAGTTCAGGTTGATCAGCCAGTTTGATAGTGCACCATTTCACCCCCACCAGCAAATGCACCACCACCCCCTCCCCGAGAAAACTCTGAATACCAGTAGTAAAGCCAGCCCAACAAGTTGGTCATGCTATGCAAATTTAAATCATTATCACTACTCATTTCTTTAGAAATTGATTCCTTATACAGTCTATAAACACAGAAAATTTGCATTTGCATGACCGAATCTCAGGCTGGCTTTGGCACTGCTGAACACCCCCCCCCCCACCTGTTAGAGCACAAAACAAATATGAGCAGGTCAGAGTACAAGCACAATTTATAAACTACTTAATTATACTTGCCAGTAGCATTGTCATCTTTCCCATATAAAACATTCTTTTCATTGTTGAACCAAGACAAACCAAGGTTTTTTTCAGTCAACAGTTAGATAGAGATCTGCCAATCGTAACAGAAATGGTTTCAATGCTCTATAAACACCTGGTACAGATTCAACTGAAAGCTGTGGGGCTAAAATTTGTAAATCAACTACTTCACCCATGTCTATGTTCTTCACATACATCATTGAGGTTTTATGTGGAACAATTTTAGGTATTTCACATCCTTCAAATATTTGCCACTTTCTTTTCTTGTTGTTGCATGTTTTGATAATATCACAGCTGTTGTGAATGCTTGTATACTTTCTTTTGCTAATGAGTCCACTTTCATATGATACCCACATGCTTCCAACTTGATGTTCTTGGCTTAATTGATACGATTTGAACTCAACTTTAATAATTTCTAGCAAAATTTTCTCCATACACACCTTGGATTGAGAGACATATGTTGTCATTTGAGATGTAGACGCTGTTCCTAACAATGTGCATAAGTGATCAGTCACAGGTTTTGATTCACATGCACCTATAGGATTGGAACTTGCACTTGTTGCACAATGAATTGATCTAACAGCCGCTAGTGTCTTTTTTTCTTCCAGCTGCTGCTGTGACCGGGTAAGATTTAATTTCTCACTGCAAGTTTCCAAAATGTTGCTAGATTTTCATGGCTGTTTTGCATTTCTACTGTCAGATAAGAACTTGTCTGTAGAATTTCCCTTTATTTCTTGAAGCTATAGGTAAGGAAAATTAAGCTCAATCAAGCTATCAATATAAACAGTAAGGGCAAAGTTCAAGTAGAACTTGTTTATGCTGCATATATTCTATTTTTAATAATGGAATTACCAATACAAGCCCATGAAAGCACAGTATATTTTAGTGAGGATCAAGTTGGGTAGTGTGCCTTAAGCACAAGTCAAGGTACAGGGGGTTGCCAAAAAAAAGAGCCCTCTTCAAAAATGGCTTACTTGGTTTATAAAGACTATGAATAAGGAGAATGTTAACAAAAGTTGTGTTTTTGTGCTTACATAGGTACCTGTGTGTAAGTACAAACAATACTTGCAATTCTTACCCAAATGTGTGAAAAATAGGTGCATTTGGTTAGTTTTTAAAATAAATTCAAAATGGCAGTTTTAAATTGGAAACTTGCTAATGCAGTTGAATTATTTCTTCAGCACGTTTCTTCTCTGCATTAATTGTTCATAAACGACAAGGTGGGATGTGTTGATAAATGTATGCAAATTATTACTTTCATGCGGAAATTTTTTTGTAGCTTTTTCCTTGACCATGAGGTAGATTTTTACTTCAAAAACCCTAACCCAGAAATCAAAAACCAGATGTTGATGATTGTTTGTTTCAAGACAGGGGCGGATCCAGGGGGTATCGAGCGTATCTGCTGATACGGTCAGATTTTTCAGATATAGTATATGGTAATGTCATTGTATATATTTACAACGTCTGACATCTGTGCTATACAATATTAAACATTCGTAATAACTTGCACCAATACGACATTAAACTGTCCTTTTTCGCTGCAAACAATAATATGTAGGAAATAGTTTCCATAATTGTGTTTACAGACTGAAAATTGCCGATTATCTGCATGGAAATCGCCAGGAAAACCCCTCTTTGATATCAAATGACTGCTTCACCGACAGTTCACCGAGAACTTGCCGAAGATTCAGTTGTCTTTTCAGAAAATCTTCGTATAAAAATGGCGTCCGTGATCAACAATTAGTTGATACGGTCCGCGGTTCGATGTTACTAAATATAGTAAATTTTTGATACACTGAAGTGTATCCAGCCAATCAAATGGCTGAATCTTGTGACTTCGGATACACTCTGATACAGTGGCCTTGATTTTGTTGCACAATCGTGTATCAACCATGGTATCAACGAAGGCTGGCTGAGAATTCGGGAAAAACTCGGAAAATCGGGGGTCATATATATTACCCTTGTTCTTCTAGTTCGAACTTCAACAATGTGCTAAAGCAGCTTACTGCTATTTCCCGTCAATTAAACTCAGGAGAGGATGCTTTGAGCGAATTACATGTTGTAAAAGAACATTGGGATTGCGGCTGTGTTTTGGCCGAAGGCGAAGCTTGTGTTGAGCAGCAGTGCCAACAGAGAGAAAGTGCGAAGTTCGAATTCTCAAAGCTGTAATTTCCTAAGAGCCAGAAATATCGTTCAGGACGATTTGAACCTGTAAGGTGAGGCTGGCGAGCACTTTATTAATGAAAGTATTTAACATTCAAAACGATCTTCGAATCGATAATTATGTAAATTTCTTGTTATTTCTATGTAAATGTTATGAATATTCAAATCAAACGAGATTTCACAGCGTTGTGGTTGTACTCAAACATGAATTGATCAGCCCCAAGGCTGTACCGTATCAACCTGTATGACAGGTTGATTAAGAAATGTGTTTATTTTATATTGCTGAATTGTGTGAAAGATTTTAAGTGTAATATACAAATTCAGGTTATACAGCCTCAAATAATTGCATAAGATAATAAACAATTATTGGATGAGGTTTTTGTGATATGCAGAATTATCAACGTCAAGGTAAGAGTTATCAGCCGAGCCGAAGGCGAGGCAGATAACTCTTACCGAGACATTGATAATTCCGCATATCACAAAAACCGAATCCGATAATTGTTTTATTATACATTGTAAGCGGAGAAAATAAACATGGTAACGAAAGAATAGATTTCTCTTTCTAAAACCTTTTTAAAACTCGAGCAATTTCGCTTTTCTCGAGCAATTTCGCTGTTCTGCAATCCCCTTTTCCAACAAATATTCATGAAACACTTGTTGAGCGACTTTATATGTTCTTTTGCATGTGTTTTTGGAGTCTTTTTCCTCAAGTAATTGACAAATTTCGTCTTTGGCGAGATGCCATAACATGAGACAGAAAATATCGAGAGAAAAAATGTTGTTGCCATGCCAACCATTGATGCCAACGAATACCGTAGGCTCAACATGCAAATAACTCAATTATCTGCTAGCAGATAACTGAGTTATCAGCAGATTGCGTGATAGTCGCATTTATCTGTATGCAATTGACCAATTACAGCGCATAAAGCAACTGCAATGTATAATAATCATAGTAAAACATTCTGTGATAAATTGATAATGATTGATTTAAATTAATGGCAAAAAGACCACTGATGTGTTTGATAATTTTGTCCAAAGGTCATATTTAGCAAGTAAAAAATTTGCAGTTTACTGTATTAACACTTCACAAGCACAAATTGGAGTTTTTATTCATGAGATTATTACAGCAGTTGGGATTCTCTGAGCACCCTAATTGTTCCTGGTCATTACTCATTAGCAAATACTTCTACTCTCACTGCTATATAACTTACCAGTAGTTAAATTTATATTATAGCCAAACCAACATTTCTTTTGCAAGCAATTGTTTAACACTGTATCGCAATGTTGTTTGCACAAGAACAACTGGTTTCAATGTAGTTCAGACCTCCAAAGTAATTTTAAGCAACAAATTTACTATTTCCCATTTAGTATTGAGTACACTTATTATGTATTACAGTAATGAAATGTAGGACATTGTGTCTACGCTGAATATGTGCCAGAATAATTGCAAGGGTATGTCAACCCTGCCAAATTTTAATGTATTAGCTTTTTGGGGTTGGGGTTGATAGAAAATGGCATGGGTCAGTTTTTATGCTCCACTTTGTGTTGCCAAATTCCAAGTTAAAAGTGTGCTAAGATTTCCATTAGACTATTAATGTAATACCATGCCAAATATATTCCCATTTGACTAAACCAAATGCACCCTGGATTTCATTTAGTAAATTATATACAATGCTAACTTCTATGTGCTTGAGTTTTTACTACAATAATTCTATTCGGAATTAATTTTAAGACATATGTATTTTAAAGGGCATCATAATATTTTTCCAGAAAAAAATTATTAGGGGTAAATACTTTATTAAAAATGGTATCTAGTGACATGATAATGCATGATTACTCATATACTAGTTATTTGCACTTGGAATATGAATGATCAAAGCTCCTTCATAATAATTGTTCTGTATAAAATCAATATAGCACCTTGGCTGATGGGAACTGCCTCTACAATGCTTGCTCCATGGCACTTACTGAGATTCATATGTGTCAGCTGTTTTATGATGCCTATCAAGTATTGAGTTGTATGAAAATGCTCAATACTATGGCAGTCATCCAACAATTAAATTGATGAATAAAAAAGGAGCATTCACTTCAATTAGAAATGCTTTTGCTATCTGTTTGTCTGATTCTGCCCTTTCCATTTTTGAATCACAAGGCCTTGTTGCAGCAGTTATTGAAGAAGCACAGCTTAATGCACAGAATTTTACTTTTTCATCTATGATTTTTCATCTATTGAGTCATACTACCATGCCAGCAAAGATTCATCACCAAGAGAGGAGTGGATTCTTTGGAAAAAATGTTTAATTGCACTGTGGTAAAGTGAGCCAATGATTACATTTTGATTATTTTGATGCATCGAATGTAGCGAAAAAAGATTATTTTTGGTCCTTCCACACAAAATTTTAGACTTTGTGTACAGTATTATACATTGTATTATTGTTTGCAGCGTTTCCATGTCAGTAAATTTCGGCTCAAACCGTTGAAGTCAGCACAGAAAGTTCATTGTAGTTGTCAAATTAAAAAAAAACGTCGGCAGGCTTACATTATCCGGTTAGACTTGTCACTCGTGAAAAATCCAACACTCACCACGTGCAAAGGGTTTGGCATGCTGAGTAAATGAGTTGTATATGGAATTTAATGCCTAACATAAGAAAGTAGTGTGAATAAATAGCTAATTTTGCTATCTTTTTGGACATTTTGGCAGTCGATTTTTGTTTAAAATTGACACGCCAAAACGCAGGAAATAGCATTTGCGGGGTTCTAGTTTTCAAAATTTTCTGGGGGAGCATGCCCCCAGACCCCCCTAGAGGCTCGTGGCTACGCCACTCACGGACGCCTTCGGCGTCCAATTTTTGGATACGGTCAGATTTTATGCTAGATCCGCCCCTGTTTCAAGACCCAGATTTTTTGTTAAAGCAGCATTTGGATTACACTGTGCCTACACCAGGTACTGATACATCACACAATAGGTCAACCAACTGACTAAAATGTAAAGTAAGTGTGGCCTTAGAGTTAACTATGCCGATAATAGAAGCACCTGTCTAAATTAATTGCATTCAAGTTGTGCATCTTTTAAAGACACTATTGTGCACATGAAAAAATTACATTACCTATTACGCTACAATGTGCTTTCACATTTCGACCCACATTAATGAGTAATTTTTAAATATTTAAACATATTTTTTGGCAAAGACTTTTATCATATTGCTGAATTTTAGGTTCAAAATGGCCATCTTTAATTCGGTTTAAAGCTCATTAAATGAATCTGTTAATAATTATTTAAGTGAGAATTGCAATTAATGCTTGTTCTTACACACAGGTACCAATGAAGTGTACAAAAAGACAACTTTTGTTAACATTCTCCTTATTATAGTCATTATAAACCAGGTAAGCCATTTTTGAAGGGGGCTCCTTTTTTTTTGGAAACCCCCTGTAAACCCCTACTCCCTTGCATTGGGAACAAGCATGTGGATTTGGTATTATTTTATTTGCAAATAAGGTAATTACCCAATAAAAAATGCTGTTATTCTCTTAGGTAATCCCTAATAGGGCTGAGGTGGGGGAAGTAGAGATTTAGATTGACTGGTACATTTGTAGGTTAACAAACCTTGGTAGATACTTCAATGTTTTAGCAGATAGGGCTCTTTTGTTTTATAGTGCACCAGTCAATATAAATCCAGGAACCCCCAAACCTAGTGCATAGCAGGAGATTAGTGGCCTTTTGTTACCTTATCAGTGAATCAGGTCATAAGCATTCACTCATAGCACATCACTCATTACAGCACATCATGCCATAACCCACCACCCATTATATGCAGCACATCACTTATATAATCTACAGTATTGCATTGTTTTGAAACTTTCAATACATTAAGGATATTTATTAAAATTCAGTAACATAGACCTGAGATCTGTTAATAATATCTCAGAAGTCTGGAGTATAACATAAGGTTGTATTATATAATCAAAAACAAATTGCATTCTCAGACAAAAATACCACCAAGTACAGTAATCTATTAACTTTTATAGGTATTTTTTAAACTTGCATACCTTTCGCTTCCTTTTGGATATAAGTGCTTGTTTCGAATGTAACTCTTTTGTCAAGTCTTGTAGCTCATTCTCTTGTCTGTTCAACTCAGCTTTTAGATTTTGAATCTTTTGATCATTTTCTGCCTTTTTTGAAAGCTCGGCATATAAGACAGCAGTCTTTGTGTGTTGGTATACTCCCAGCTGAAATCTCTTCTCTTTTCGAGGCTGAATGTTGCCTGTCATGTAAAAAAAAACTACGTTGATCTAAATTTTCTTTCATGTATGATTCACATCAAATTTATGAATTTTTCATGAGTTTAAAAACTAAATATTCATCGTATGATTTTAGAATTTTATCTTATAGCCTCAAACCAAAACAATTCCATCATAAAAACCTACCTGGGCACGACTTGCATTGAATCACAAACACCATTTTCAGGTTCATTCATTCACTTATTTAAGCCACATTCTTGCAGTAAAACATGTATTTTACATATCAAATGAAAGCTTGAAATCCCACCATTTTGATTCTTCTCGTTCAATTTCACATATTTGCTCCCAGTCCTTTCTATTTTTAGTTGAACACGGCCAAGTAATTTGACCTACGTGGAAAAAGCTCGTTCCTGGCACCCTGCTCAAATAAGGCGCCATTTTCAAAAGTTGTTGTCAACCGCAAATGATACATTCAGATCCCGCATGGCCCCAGTGTGACTGTTTTAAGAAAATCACAAATTTTGCCATTCTTCCAACAATTTGTGCAATAAGAGATGCTGTTCTGAATTACCTACAGAACTATTGCAATTGGTAATTTAGCTGATTGGCTCTGAGGTGCACAAGTAAAAATCTAGTTTCTGTGTTGGCATGGAGTATTGGGTAAATGAGATTGCGTCAAGTAGATGGCAGTGGTAATGACCGAACAATTCATTGCAATTTAAAACTGGATGGTAGACCTTTTTGTGTAGGTATGACTTTTTGGGGCACAGGTATGACTGTACGACAAATCCAACTATATAAATTTTGCCGTCATATATTTTCTAGGCAAAGAACAAATATCGTTTGGTGTGGTACCTGTAAAAATTCATCTTACACATCTTCCCAGAGCTCAAAATCTATCCTGCCACTTGCAACAGCAAATTGTGGTGAAAATACGCGAGTTTATCAAAGCACACTTAGTAGAGTTAGAACAAACTATTTGGTATATGTAATAACCACTTCCATTAATTTTTGTCACGCAACATTTTTGATGATTGGACCTGGGTTCCTTGATGCATGGTTTTTGTAGGCAAAACATCCAAACAGTTGTCAAAGACATAACAATAGCAAAGGAGGAAATCAAAACAAAAGCAATAGTAGTTGATAGCTGAAGGTATAAAATCAATTTCACAGGTTTGATTTTTAGTGTTATTTCTAACATGATTGAGCAAATAGGGCAATGGTTATGCTGCAGTAGCTGCTTATTTGGTATATCATTATTTAAGTACTCCAGTAAACAAAGCAACAAATGCCTATAAAATGGCTCATATTTGAAGCTGTTTAAAATACTTGCAAATCGTGCTTTATCAGATATAGAACACTCGACTATGCCTCACGTTTTTACTGATAAAGCACTCCTGCTCGTGTTTTAAATATTAACAATAATTTTGCACTTATTTAATATTTTATAGTTACACTGGACTACAAAGGGTTATTGCTAATTGTAATTAAAAAGGCTACAAAGAACCAAGACCCAGCATGTTCAACAAGTGAGAAGTTTATTCAGGGAGGAAAAGGATTAAGTGTGGAGTTTTGCATATTTTGTACTGCTGTTAGACTATGTACAGATGGCTATGAATTGAGTGCATGGCCTTCTTTCTGCCAAACCGTAACAAAGCGTGAAATGTTACTTGTATGTAGAACTCTTGAACATTTTTTAAAAATTAATGTAATAATGTAAATAAAAATTAATTTAAATTAAGGTTGCGCTTGCACTGGCCTAGCTGTTGGAGAAACCTGTGTGGGCTGTTTTTTGAAAAGCAAAGAAAATATTGGAAAGTAAGATCATATTCAATAACATTTTTCTTAATAGAATTGGCACTGATGCCCTATTTCAAATCTATGAATGATATTATTGAGCATCACTGATTTAGTTCACCCTCGGTTTTATTTATAACAATAGTTGGAAAGGAATTCATGATGATCTCACATCACTGTTGGATAAGGACATGAATTCAGTTAATTCATGTGCCTTGCATTGCAAAATGCGGAACACGGAGCAAATTCTTTAGTCTCTGGGCTTGTATGCGTACAAAATTGGGGCATTAGAGAGTTTGAATGAAAAATTGGCAGAATTGGGGCTGAAATCAATGAAGAAGAACTTCATCAGAATCAAGGACAATAGAAATAAGAATTTGGAGGTTACCAAAACCATATTAAGATAGCATACATTTCTGGTAAGTAATCATGTGAATGAGAAACAGGCATCATGCAAGTTGAATGTGGAGGTTTGCTCATGAAAATTGCATTGCAATTATTACATTTCTACTTATCGTATGTATTGTACGTATGTTGTCTGATATAATCAGTTTACAGAATATATTGCACCAGTCGATCACTTAATTTGCGATTAAATTGCCCTTGCAATACTGTTTCTTATATATTATTTACACAAAAGTGGAGTGTTATGTCATACACCTGTTTTCAAAAGAACAAAATATCTGTCATTCTCTGTAGGCCTGACTGAACGATCATTTCTTGCCAACATAGACGACATTCTGAACTCTGCTCTTGAAATTGACAAGCTTGACAGTTACATTACAATTCATGCAGCAGAAGATTATCTTCTTAAGAAAATTGGTTTTTGTGAGGAGATAATTAAGGTAATTATAAAATAGCAAAAGGAGTACTATAAACTTTAATATAGTTTCTTTAATTTTTTTAATATGATACACAAGGTACCACACAGCAACATCTCAATACAGTAGTTAAATAATCAGTCGCGAAGAAGTCATTACACATTACAATCATGCCTAGAAGTAAGTATTCTACTACAAGCTGAGCTCTTGATTCTGCATGTTTCACCTTTGCATTTGAGGAAAACGACAAAGCGTCAAAATTCTCATTTACCATCTTACAAGTACAATTCCACCTTTGCCACTTTTCATGGCTTTATATTAGATTTAAACGTGTCTGCCCAAAGATAAGAGCGACTACGTTTTAGAATATTTCACAAAAAAGTAGGCAAATATCGAGTGCTATCAAAGCTTATGCATGCAATAAACCTAATTTTTGCATTTCAGGCAAAGTAGAAATCCATGTTCATGAACGGCTACTCTATTGGAAGGATCTGAGTGGAAGAATTGAAGCAAGCCTGACCATTATGGAGGCAGAGGGAGATGACAATGTCAAGGATTTTGTAGCTCAGATTCGAAAGGGAACTTTTTAGAACGGCACGGTTACCATAGTTATTATGCAGTAAGTTGTAGGTAATACCTGTATAAAAACGAGTCAGGCTTTAGATGTAGTATACCACCCATGCGAATATGGTAACTTAGTGAGATTATCATCAGAATATTGCATCCAATAAATTATTGGGATTGTTACAATTGGTGTTGGGGTGAGGGTCATTATATATGCATAAAAACTACAATTTCAATAAGTATTGGATTATCAAATGTTGTAAGCAGTATTTTTATTGGCTGACAACGTTCGGATTGGGTGCTGCAACATATAATTTTGGGGAAGTATCACGTGATATCACTCTATACTTTATTAATAATGAATCTTTACAGAGGGTGAATGTTTAGGTATTAATTACCGTTATCAATAGTTATCCTTTATGCTTCAACTTTCAAAAATGATTTTTCATCTTGGATGGTGTATTTTTGCAGGTCGGAATTATGTGGCGGGACATAGCAGTTGTTGTCTGTGACAAGATATTCCAGGAGGAGGAAGCTAATGAAATTGATTTCAAGGTGTGAATTATGCTACTTATTCCTGGGTATAGAAATATCTCACGCAGTAACTTAGCATATTTTTACTACATAAAAGCAGCAAATTAATCCTAATTTTTCATTATTACTGTAAGGAATGGGGCTTCCACTTGCATGACACATTTGGGCCATTGCTTGGTACTGGTGACTATGGGCATGTGATCATCGAACATGCATCAATGTTAATGACAATGTTCGGATCCATGAGGGAATTTAGTAATCAAGGATTTGAAAGTTCCCATAAGGTTGATTGATGACTGTACCTGCAGGCCACTAATCATGACATTCACGCAAATGATGTGTCAGGTTTGAAAAATTTAAGACAGCATACAATGAAGAAATAGACACTGTTACAGTAGTACAATGTCCATCGAATATCACGTGATTGATACCCATCCACCTTTAATATATTATTTGTACAAAAAGTACAATAATGCTGAAAATGTAAACTTTGTTTATTTACATGTATTTTAGCCTTATACTATTTTCTTATTTTTTATTACAGTTCAACAAATTTTAACGCATGTGTATGTTGATAAACTTTTGTTTCTGCACCTTTCCTTGAGGAGGGCTTTGGAGTGCTACAACTAAGGTAAGGACAGACGTTAAGTATTACATGCACCACAAATAAATATGAGTTGTGTTTTGACAGGCTGGCATAAAACTTTAAAAGTAGCTCTACTAAATGAAACAGGAACAGTGAAAACACTATCACATTGTAAACAACTGAAATCAATCTACCACTGGTGACTAAGGCACTATATACTTGCATATTGGTACTGTACCCCATTTTTTACTAAATAATAAAAAAAATTTCAGAGAAAGAGTTCTATTTTCGTGGCTGTGGGTGGAAGGTCAAGAAAGGGAAATGGACTTTGGATGATAAGAAGTGGATACAAGAGACCAGCTGTCTGTTTGATAAACTGTTTGGTCCTGACAACTTTAAGACTTTCAACAAGTGCTTAGTTATCCCCTAAGCCAGCCAACCCAGTTTTGCATATGATCACGGCATATGGGAGGAACAGTTTAAGCTGCCTGAGGTAAAGCCAAAGACCAATCTGAAGGCAAGATGCTCACTGGTGAAATGCCTAAATGATGTTGTTCAATCATTCGACGATGCAGCTACTGGTGCTGGAAAAGTGCATTTGCTGCAACAGTTTCCCCAATTAAATTTCGAAGTATCATCAGCAGTTGATGTTTGGGGTTGTGAACAAGACATGTTTGTTCCTTGTTTGGCACCAGGTATAGCTAGTACACTAAAAACAACTTGTAGCTCGAAGGATTACCGCAAACAGATACAGGAATTGAATCAATGTAGCATTGAAATTCTTGATGGCAATGTTAAAGATGTTAAGAATCAAACATACCTCGGGACACTGTTCTACAACTGGTTGTGTCCACCATCAAAACCTTGCAATGCACAATTCCACCATCAGCCACCATCAAGTGCAGCGACAAAAACTGCTCAAACCCAGTTCATTCTTTTTGGCAATTTCTGGAATAAACCTTTGTGTTGCGCAGGCATCCGTTCATCTGAACCCTAACAGTTTTCCAATGGATTACCATGGGTTTTACCAATTTTCCTTGGTGATCTTGGACAGACAGAAAAACTTTATGGACCTGAAGAAATCCCAAAACGTCTTCAGATATTGGACACTACTACAAGGGTAGATTACATCATCATGACAGGTGGTAAGATTACAATGGCCTGCTTGGTGTTCCTCTGGAGGAAATCAATGATGTTTCTGCACCTTCACCGGTAGGATTTACCATTTCCTCTACTGTTTATTTCAAAGAGCACCATGAGTTGAAACAATGTATAATAACTAAATGCATTATTTTACTTAAAATTACCTCTTTATCAGCAGTAATAATGCAAACTGACTGAAGAGGTATGCTCTTGCTCTTATTTCACAATAAATCCTAGAAGAGAATGCTAGTATATTCAAAACATCACTGTTGTATACAATATAAATATTGTGAGAATTCTAATTAGTGGATGCTCTTGTGTCAGAAAGACGCAGTCATCTTTTGCTGACAGATTAAGTAGATGCAGTCATCTTTCCCTAATCAGTTGAAACTATAAGTTAGATTATAATATTTACACCAGTGCTCTCACAACTAATTTCCATAACCATATTTCTATGGGGGTAGGGTAGTTAAGAATGAGGCAACAATAAACTTCTGAAAATAATGCATCCTCACTATGACTAATACCACCCCAATAGAAACAGCATAAATCTGAGGAAATTTCCTCAGATTGTGAGAGCCCTGATTTACACGACAGATTAAGAAGATGCAGTCATCTTTGCTTAATCAGTTGAAGCTATAAGTTAGATTATAATATTTACATGGTGACCTACATCTAAAGGTAAATTACAATAAATTCTATAATTTCATCATAGATTACTATTCAAGACATAACAAATACATCGCTGTTGTATACAATGTAAATATTGAGGTGAATTAGAAAATTAAACGAAACTTACCTGGAAGTTGAAGTTTGATTGAGATTCTACGAGTCATTGGTCAGGAGCGAAGAAGTCACGTGTGCTAGCGAGCGGGAGTTGGAGCTTCAGTTTTGAAAGGCATGTGAATGGTCATGTTCAAAGAAACTACTGTATTGTAAAGGGCAAGGAAAATAGTAGCTAGTGAGTTTAGTCTGTTAGAATTTCAATCAAACTTCAACTTCCAGGTAAGTTTCGTTTAATTTTCTAATTCTACTTCGCCATTGGTCTACTTCGCCATTGGTCTACGTCGCTACGAAGTCGCGTGAGATTTTAAAGCAATGACCATGAGCATCAAATTACAAATGCTTTATTGACAACTTGAAACAAAGAACTGTCATTAAAAACAACTATGTAATATTAATAGAACATATTAAGTTATGCCCAAAGTTTTCAGAGTTCTCATGAGATTCTGAGACGACCGGTTTGTCATCGAATTTGCTAAATGCCAAAGCATTTGTCCACCCAGCAGCATCCATGATAGTATTAACAGATAGTTTAACTGTCTTTGCAGCAGATGTTGATGCTGCTCTGGTACTATGTGCATGGAAAATATTTGTGTCAATTCCTGCTTTCTCCAGGACTGTTTTCAGCCACCTGGCAATGGTATCAGTGCTCACCTGGCTGTGTGGTTTCTGGTAGCTTATTAACAATTGAGTGTGTTTTCCTCTAAGCGGCTTCGTTTAGCCAAATAAACCTGAATAGTTTTGAAGATGAATAACTGTTCATCTGTTGGGTATGCTTCTAGCACCAAATGACTGAAGTGTTTTGCAGGTCTTGATGTTTTAAGTAGCTTGTTTATGTGGAAAACATACTGCAGGTTTGGCTGACTGACCACTTACATATCACTGATATGTAACGCGTGAATGGTTTCACAACGTTGACCCGAGAGCAAAGCTATTAACATGTTCACTTTCCAAGTAAGGTCATGTAGTTGTAGGTCCTCTGGTGGGTGTAGTGTTTTTAAGTATTTGAGCACAATCGCTACCCATATACACTGATGTCGTGGCAATGATAATCTTGTTGTAAAAACACCTTTAAGCAATCGGCAAACTAGTGGGTGGTTTCCAAATGTACCACCCTCCAGGGGAAATATAACCAATGACAGTGCAGATCTGGCAGTGTTCATTGCACTGTAAGATAGGTTAGTGTTATCCCTGACCCTTGAGTAATCGCCTGACACTTTGCATAGTAGAAGTCTCATTGTCTTGCTGAGTGGATGGATCCTTTGAGGTTCTGATGGTAGGTACAAAAGGTCTGGTTTTCTAGGTAACATAATGGGTTTTGCAATTAGCATATCTGTCAAATAAGGCCACTAAGACTGTGTTGGCCAATGTGGCACAACTATAACTCCTGTGGCTATTTCACTGTTTACTTCATGCAGAACTTTAAGAATAATGCTGAATGGAAGAAATGCATAAAACTGGAGATTACCCCAAGGAATAGTGAAGGCATTGACTGCCGGGATCAGGGCGGTATGAAATGTACTTTCTGCACTTATTATTCAAGCGGGAAGCAAATAGGTCTACATCCGGTGTGAAGCCACACTCTTGCACTGCCTTATCAAATATGTGGGAATCTAGCGCCCATTCTGTGTCCGATCTGCTTTTTCTAGATTCTCAGTCTGCAATTACATTATCTGTACCTGGAATGTGGGCAACAGTTAACCAAACATTATGATTTATACACCACTCGCAGATATTGATAACTATGCAGTTTAAACCTTGAGAGTGACATGTGCCCATTTGGTTTATGCATGACACAGCAGTAGTATTGTCAACAAGCACTTTGACATGCTTGTCGCTAACCACTTTGACAAATGATTGAAAACCAAGTAAAACGGCTTTGATTTCCAGCTAGTTGATATGGTTGGATGCCTCCTCGGGAGTCCAATGGCCTCCTGTGGGGGTACCTAATGTGGTGCATCCCCACCCTGTTTTTGATGCATCAGTGGCCAGGGTTAGAGCAGGCTCACCATGGCTAACTACATTGTAGGCTGATTCTATCAATTCAGTCCACCATTTCAGGTTTGCCTTGGCACAAGGAGATAATGTAAATATTTTATCAAAGCCCCCTTTGTGTAAGTGTAGTGCTTGTGATTTATCTATATCAAGCCACCAATAGTGCAAGGAGCCGTACATTACCCCTGGCATACTGGGGGTTAGTGGCCCTAGTGCTTGGGATACCTCCCGTATAGTAGGGGAAGCGTTTGTCAACAAGTTTTGGCAAGCATCTTTGACTTTAAAGGCTTTTTCAGGTGTAAGGAAAATAGTCATGTTAAGTTAGTTAAGCTGAAACCCCAGAAAGGTAATTTGTTGTGTTGGTTCTAGTACAGATTTGTCTGGGTGAGTGGCTAGCCCCAGTGTGTTAAACAGTGTTACTGTAGCTTTAATGTTTTCAAGACATTGATCGTAATCATTTCCTTGGAGGTATGAGTCATCAATATACCCTACTGATAAATGACCAGCCTCTCTAAGGGTGCAATAGACTGGTTTCATTAATTTGGTAAATTTTCTGGGACAGCAGGGCAATCCATTTGGGTAACAAGTAAGTGCCTTTCCACTTAAATTTTAGATACTTCTGGTGCACTTTATTGATTGGGACACAGTAATATGCGTCTTTGATGTCAATTATTGCCATGTAGCACCCTGGCTTCATCATAGAGACAGCTATCCATATAGTTTCCATTTTGAAATGATTATACTCAACATACTGATTGAGTGCTTTTAAATTTAGTATCATGCCAAAATGATCCATCGCGTTTATCGCAAAGAAAAATTGAAGAGATGAACTCACCATGTTCATGGGCAGAGCGAATGATAGCCCCTTTGCTCATTAACGATAGTATTTCATTGTCTATGAATTGATTTTTTTACCCTTTCCATTCTGGTTGAAAAGGAATAGTAGTTTGGACTGGAATGCTTGTAAATGGAATCATTTCGCCTGATACAATTTTAAAAATTTCTGAGTCAGAAGTAATTTTCTTGACTGAAATGAACTGACCTGGCATCAAAAATATTCTATAAAATGCGGGAGAAATATTTTGTAATGGCTCACCTCAATTGAAGGTAATCGTGTGATGGCTGTGTTTACTTCCTTGATTGAGGATCTTGTCGTTTCGTTTCAAGGTTGTATTGGTTGAATTGGCGCCTCTGGTTGCCGTGATATTTGTATGTCGGATTTCGACTGTACGGCTGAGGCGTTCGCCCTAAAAAATGCCGCCCTTGGTTTTGACGAGGTATAGAACTTTGATAATTCCGATTTCGCATTGCAGGGTTTGATACACCTGCAGTAGAACCAATTTTATTAGTAGCACAAATATGGGTGAGCTCTGTCTGGAGGTCATCGCCAAAGAGAAGAGATGTCACTGGTACGGTAGATGAACACAACATAGCGTAGTCTTTGTGGAGGTTGTGTGATTTCAAAACACACATGCCCAAGCAATGCCAATGCATCGGTATTCATTCTGACAAGGTCATCCGGGCAAAGTTTGGAGCTGTCAACTTTTGCTTTGAGCAAATGTTCAGTACTTTTAAGACAATATGCCCAATCTTCGTAACTTGTTCCTGAAGGCGGGAAAATTTTAGGTCTTTCGTGAAATGAGCAACCCAGATTTCTGGGTTGACTTGGGTTACTGCGAGTTACTCGCAATTTTCAGGCCGGTGATATTTTTCAAGTTTTTCCTTAAGTTGATCATCACTGAGCTTTTGAAGCCAGCGTTTGTTGGCAATGTTCGTGAGTTTCTCTGAGACTGGATTGTCAGTTTTCTCGTCTTCGTTGAGCAAGTGTTCGATTTCGTCTAGTAAGGTGTCGTTTTCCTCGCTTTGAACTTCTCCGGTGTTTGTTTTGTCGCTTTCCCCATCGTTTAATAGTTCCTCCGAGTCGAATTGTTTGTGTCTGATTCAGACTGTCAATGACTGGCCAATTTGGCTTTTTTGGCAGATTCTGCCGATGTGTGCAACTTGTCTTGTTGCTCGTGCAGTCGTTTGAGCGATACGCCCATTGTCAGCATTGTGCTGTTTATATTCAAGAGAGCATTGGTAATATCATTCTCCGAAGGTTCCTCCAACATTTCACTGGTTTCCATATCGTCCAGAACTTGATCTTCCTGATTTTCCACCATAACTTATGAATTATTTACACTACTTTCAAAATTTTGTACTGTCGCTCGAAATCCTTTACGCAACTGAAGCTAAAACTCCCGCTCGCTATCTCATGTGCATTCGTAGCGACATGGACCAATGGCGAAGTAGAATTCTAATTAGAATGAAGATGCTTGTGAGTTTATAATAAAAAAGAAAGTTATTTTTCTTGGACAAATAATTTTTTCTCATTTAGTTAGGAGCAGTTAAAAAAATAACTATAAGCACTTCAACAGGAATTAAACCTGCAGCTGTGCAATGCCAGCTCAGCACTAAAAGTGTGTGGTTGAGGTTGTAATAAAACATTACAAAAATACAAATTATAAAAAGAATAGAAATATATATAAAAGTGATACATTAAAAGAGAGCAAAGGTCCATTTGAGATAACAACAATTGATTTGTTATGGAGACTCCGACCCACAAGTAATTTTTTTAGTGTTAGATTACTGTGCTTTTCATGAAAACAGAATATCAAATGCAGGAATACCAAAGGTAAGACAGTGGTCTAAACTTTTAACTCAAGTTAGCACTACATAACGAAGCATTGAACAACCAGCCCCTATGGTGGGTTAATGCCAAATCATGGGTTAAAAGCTTAATATTCCATCAGTGAACCAACAACATCAGAATTTTCATTGTTTTACATACAAAGGGTTTCCTGTTTGTTTTCATTTTGCTTTTATGTTCATGTGGTTTGTTTGATTTTGTTTGTTTAGGTATACCGAGCCCATGATTTTCTAATCAAACATTGCAAAGGAGTTAGTGTTAATAAATAGACAAGTCAGTTACTTGCTTTCCGATGTGTGTGGTATAAACCAAAAGTATTAAAAATTACGAGAAATCCTGGTTATGATTTTTTGCAATGTCTACATCATGTATATACATATGAGTACATATGAGTTATGATGATTGATTAAATTACTCAGAGTAACTCGCATAGCACGTTATAATATAGCAGATAAATTTTATGTCTGCATACATGGATCGCAAATCTTGAAATAAACAAGAGAGTTTACTCGCTTGGTGTATGACTTATTTGTAATTCGCAGGTAGCTGAGTAAAGTTTGAAATTTGCAAGTATCTATTGCAAATAATTGAAATTTATTCAGCTAATAAAATAACAATTTAGGAGTTAATGCCTAATGCAGGCTACAAGATTGCTGCAATTTGCAAAAAAAACATGTGTCAGTGGCAGCCAAAGTGTAATTCCTAAATTTTAAAGCAAAGTAAAGATATTTGAAGCAATCCCATCTTTATTCAAGTTTATTTGTTGTAAACCTAAAGCCTTTTACAACATTTCTTACAAAAACAAAGTGAATGGTAGTTAATTGGCACACAAACTCATAAGAAAAATAATAGTCTGTAATAAGAGTATCTTACATGAAGATAGGGTAGATGTATGTCAGGAGATATAAATTGTGTAACACACTTTTAAATTACGGTAAACATATTCAAATTAGAAAGAAAAGAATACAGAACAGCTTACAAGTTTGAAAACATAAAAATATCACAAGGCAATACCTATTCCACACATGTGTTGTATTTTAGATGAAGCTGAAAACAAACAGTTCAAGCTGATAACACGGTATTCTTGACTGTTTCCTGTATATTCTCTAGTCATTCAGAGTCAATATTACTGGTTTCACATTGCATCTCTTTTCTTGATGTTCCAATTAAGTTTTGTGATGAACCACCTGTATGATCTTCACTTGGTTTCAAATGTGTCACTTGTGCCTGTGGTAGTTGAACTTGTATCTACATCTTGTCTTCGCCGTTCTGAAAACGTTTTTTGTCTCTTTCTTTTGTATGAAAATCTTTTTCCCCCAACCATTTCACCAATATTTCTTGCCCAAGAAATTCACAATGTTTACAATAAACTTTGCCACAAACGTAGAAATTCAAATTTGTATTTGCAAACAACTTTAAACAGCTGTGCCTGCATTCAAATATGCTGGTTCAGTACTTGATTTAATAGAATATGACATACCAACTATAGTGTTATGATTTTGGGGGTCAATTGTTTGCATACAAATTGGAAATAAACAAAAAATTATATGTTGCCATGTCTTTGTTGTCTTTTTTTTCACGCATTGTCTAAAATTGAAATGATTGCCAATTAACACGAGGAAAATTTTCCCAGTCATGTTTCAACATGAACTAAAATACATTAAAATTATCAAATATACTACCCGATGATCTCTTTCACAGATGACACTATTTCTCACTGAGGGACTCCTAAATTCAATACTGTCCAGTGCATCTATACCATTGTCCTCTTCATCTTCAGTGAACTTCTTCATCTGAATTTGCAAGATTTAGCAGTGAGGAACAATATATACATTGTATTAGCTTAGAACAGTTGTATAGTTGTACAAAGATAAATACACCTGATTAGAATGATTTATTTTTGTCATTATAAATACATTTCATTAGTCTTTTATACACACCTTGTTGGCTATAGTCTTGTTCAGTCCATTGGTATTGTCATTAGGATTCAGGGGTTTTCTACTAACACAGGAATATGTAGCAGGTGACAAAAATTGGGCGCAGGACCTCCTTGTAAGATACACATGACCATAATTTCCCCAACAGCCCAAAATGCATCGGCTGACAACACAACCGCAGAATCTACTGGAGATCCATTGGTAAAGCACTTTCTTTCAACTATCTCAATCATGTCTAAAGACAATTTAAAATAACAGTAAACTAGGACCTGTTTGTATGAAATCAACTTACCTGGAGCATCTTCAGGGGCGGATTAGCCCAGCGGGCTACCGGGCGATCCCCCGGTGGGCCCCAGCTAGGTGGGCCCCACGTCTGCGAGCCGTGATGCTATACGCGTCACGCTATTAATAATTTAACTTGCAAACCGATATGGCTCCAGCTACACAACTAGGTCAGTGGTTAACTAGGTCATGAATTTGAAAACAGTAAGATGCAGGTTGACTTAGTTGATTAGCTTTTAAATTTTGTGGCTTCAAAATTGCAAGTTTATATGCCAAGGAAACAGCAGTTAAGTGGCTTTGATTAGACGAACAAATGAATATATTCGGTGACCATGTGACTGAGCCCAAGTCGTTAAAGCAAGAACTAGTTGATTTTGCTGCTAATATCATTTTTTTAGTTTACTCGATTCTGATTGGTTAAAAAGTGTGCCGATTAATCCTTAATCGGCACATTGTGCCGATTAAAAATTAATCGGCACGGAAACGGGCTATACGTCATGTAGTAAAATGTTTTTGTGATAAAATTTGTCAACATTTTTGTATTTTTATTTTGAAATATTCAAAAAATCAGCAGTTTTTTGTACAAAAATGTTCACAAGGTGGTTAAAAAACTTTCGATGGATGAATACTCGTGTTAGAAAAGGTTTCTTTGAAGAGAAAATGGCAAACCTGAAAGTATTTGTTGCGAAAGTTTGCGAAACATATCGTCGACAGCACTTCATTCACAAAAACAGTTAAGTTCAGCATTGAAATATGTAGTAAAATTATATTAATAGGAAATTACACTTGTTCTCGAAGTATTAATGAAAAATCTCACTTGTGTTTGGCGAAATATTTATAATACCGCTCGTGCTACGCACTCGCGGTATTATAAACATTTCGCCAAACACTCGTGCGATTTTTCATTAATACTTCTCGAACCGTGTAATTTCCTATACTAATTGGACATCGTTCAAAGAGTGCGATATCTATTTACGAGAAAATGACGAAGTTCATAGAGACAATTCTGAGGACCTTGAGATCAAACTTGAATTGGGGATTGAAATCGAATTAATTGAAAATGATGTTGCCATTGATGCGGGTAGATCTGAAAACATTGCGCTTGAAGGTGAAGTGAATCTGGACAATGTAGATAGTGAACTGGAGAGCACTAGCGAGGATTCAATAGTTACAGCGGAGCAAACAGAAACTACTGAACAACGTGGTGAACCTGTTAACGTTGGACTTAGGAATGAATCTACCAGTTCTAAAACACATGATATGGTTACCAGGAAATAAACGATAAAAGAAAGGGATGCAAGCAAGGCGATAGGTGCAAAAACTGCCCCACGTGCGGCTATATGTTTCTGGCGAAATATAGCATGCACTCAGCTGCATACAAAAACTTATACCAAGTGTATAAGCTTGCTTTGACATTGCCTGTCACACAAGTGTTTTGTGAACGAACAAAAACTATTGAAAACATGATTACGTAGCACATTGTCGACAGTTATTGAAAACATGAATTCGTAGCACATTGTCGACAGATCATTTGAGTTCGTTATTGCTCATCATGGTAGAAAATAAGCTTTTGGAATCCCTTAGTACAGAGGACACACCATTCCTGGCAACGTGGCACAACATTCCTCCGAATTCTGCAGACTTTTTATTGCGTTGAAGAAAGAACCCCGTTTGAGTTAAAAAATGACTGATCTTTATTCGCATATGTATTTTATATTGAATTTAAATGCTATTGAAGTATGATATAGTATATACTTGCTCATTGTCTGCCGTAATTGCCAGTTTAAATGCAAGACGGTTTTAGTAGCACGTTGGTCTTCTTGGTCTTACAGAGCTTGAGCAACCCAGGACGTCATGATTCATAAATATAGAAAGCAGAACTATGTTTGGTTCCAAACGTGAAATTTATTTCCGGTTAAAAGCGTTGCTTGCCTAATCTCTCTTATTGTTAAACTAAATCAATGAGTCTTTATTGAACAATCCTTCAGCCGAAAGTATAACCAAATGAAAGAGGTATGAAAATGATAGAAACAGCCTCGCTTGAATGACGTCAGGGGGGCCCTTGAAAGGGATAGCCCGGTGGCGATAACAACGCTAATCTGCCCCTGAGCATCTTGCTATTATAAAAAACCTATATATTTTTCCAGGACTGGAAAGGGGGAATTAAATGCCTTGCAAGGCCTGCAAACACAGTTAAATAGCACCAAAAACACATATCTTTAGATAAGCTTTTATTTCACTAAACAGTTTAAAAATATTAAAATGATGAGGGGGGGAATACAATTTAAATGTTTCAAAAACTATCTAAATTTAAGTGCAACAATAAATGCACATGACTCACTATACCTAAAAAGAATTCTCTACTAGGACCGCCATCATCCATAGCTAGCTCACCAAGAAACACAACTTTTAAAAGGAAATGGCAACAAAAATTTTTATTGTTTGATTTGAAAGAGACTCTAAAAATAATATATAGAAGTTTTTTAGAAAAATTTTATATCTGTTTTACTTTGGGAGATATTGTCACCTGCATAATCAAACTGTCCGCCATCTTGGATTCATTTTCAACCTCATTAACAATGCTTTGGTGACATCACAACAGGGATAAGCCATTCAAAGCTTCTCCTTAATACTTACCACCAATAAAAAAATTTGTGAAGCCTTTTCAGTCCGTCCTGAAATCCGAAACACTTACCATGTGTGTGGTTAATGGAGAAGATTAATAATTGCGTGACCCCAGTTGTGACGTATCATGCATATCTACAAATATCCAAGAAGGCGGACAACTAAAGATTTCAAGTCAAAATATCTCACCAAATAAGGCAGATATAAAAATTCTGTTATAGACTTCTATATATTGTTTTGGAGTCTCTTTCAAACAAGACGATAAAAATTTTTGTTTCCATTTCCCTTTAACTTACTTTGTGGTTTCATTCTTTTTTTTATTTGTCCTAAGAAGCCTTCCCACAGTTCGTTTCTTTACTAATTGATGCATACTGGATCACCAGGCTCCAAATTGGTCTGAAGTTGTGTGATTAATGAGACAAAAGGGGTCCCTCCTTAATTGGTAAAAATATGTGGGGCATTCAACCACTTTAACAAAACAGTTATCAGGTGAAGCTAAACAAAAATGAACACTGTCACAACAAACATATATTTGCACCAATATTCACTGCACTAGAACAAAATGAACAACTCACACAGCAAGTCACTCCACATTCCCTAAATTCAAACTTCTTCACTGGACTTTGTAATTGACATCTTACTGACCAGTTTGCTAGAGGGAAAAGTACCAGTAGCGATTTGTTGTAACAATAGTGATTTGTTGTATTTTTACACAAAATATCTGTACCAAAAAGCAAAAGGTGATTTGTGCCGCTGCAATAAATCCTAGACTCCAAGTACACCCCACTTTTTTTGTGTTAACCCCCTGACAATTTCACTTGTATTCAACTTTGTTTTGAAAAATGAAAATATTTTATAGTGTTGCCAAAATACAGGAAATTCTAATTTACAAATCCAAATCTCTCAAACTGTTTTATATACTTGAGCCAAGCAGCCCGCTAGTGTTCAGACTCACAAATCGTGTTTAATTATAAATACCAATTAGTTTACTACAACAGTTCTTACCGTTTGATGTACTAGGAACAGAAGATCCAACGGCCTCGTTTGCATTGTTGCTTACAAGTTCATAGTCAACACTATTTGGCTTGGTAGAACAGAAGTTGTAGTTGCATTGTAAGTGCACAAGGAACTGAATCTACTCCAATCTGCTGATCGATTACCTGGTGTTCCACTATCACTTTCGCTTCTTTTGCACACTTCCATGTCATCCAAAGAGATTAAATAAAATGTTAACCTCTTATAGTCCTTCACAAAAGCCCGCTTGTATTTTGAAAGTTTGAAAAATTTCAGATGTCCCAGGTATACAACGAACTTCATAAAAATCTGGATAAAGAAGGTATGCCAGTGTTTCATCAAATGATTGGTCAAAACTTGTGTGCTTTGTGATCGCTTTGGGGCAAATCAAACCAAATAAGAAGCATGTGTGTGCTCTACGAAAGGGGCCTTATAGGAAAACGAAAGTATACAAGTATTTGTAACAGCTCTGATGTGACTACTACAACTAGAAACAAGAGAAAGAACAAAAAACCAAAGATACTTCAAGGATGTGAAATTCCAAAAATTGTACCATACAAGAATGTTGTAAAAGTTACTCGAAGTATCAACATTGGGAACGTCAATTGCCTGGAAAAGTTAGCTACCGATCTGTTACTAACACCTGTGCCTGGTGTATACTGACCATTAAAGCAATTTATCGGTAGGCTAGCTGATCTATACCTATTGGTTGATAAAGAAAATGCTTGCCTTCACTGGTTTAATAATGCACAAAATGTATTCATCGAAAAACTTAGATTTGGATTGGATTAGGATCGGATTTGCACACCTCTATTGTGTCCACACACATTCGAACATGGTAGAAGAGTTATGTGCTCTTTTGTGCCAGTTGTTACACCCTGTAGGGATTTTCCTTTGCAACAGAAAGACCCAATATCTTGCTAGCTCTACCTTGGGAAGTCAAACCCACTTTTGTCACAATTTCAGATCTGGGCGGGACAGTTAGCCAGGCCATGTTAATGGATGAATTTCTCATATCCTGAAAACTATTATACATCTATATATCAAGAGGAAATCTTGACTCCTTTCAAAAAAACTTTGCACTATTGTGATGAGTGGCGAAAATTCACATCGGTGAGTGAGTGAGTTTTAAATCTTTATTGCCTCCAATTTCTGAAGAGTAATTACAAAAAAATTGTTTTTGTTAATTATGTGAATTTAAAAACAATATATATGAATGTATGAGTGTGACTGACTTAATTACCTAAAGCATAACTTACTATATTGAGAAAATTGTATTCCTAAAACATATTGAGACAAAGTCTGCAAATCCCAGCAATAGCTGCGTCCATGTGTTCATATTTGCACATAATGTCTCCAATCTTTTACCTAATATAACTAAAAGAAAATCCTTATCTATTAAATTTGCTAAATATACTGCTATTTCAATTGGCATGATGTCATTGATCCATTCCCAAAGTTCTTCTCTTTGTTAACTGCTGCCCCTGCAGTGTAACAGTGCATGTTATACAGGATTTACATAGTCATTACTGCATATATCACAATGATTTCTGTACATTTCTGGTTTGTTCACATGATTCCCTCTAATTTTAAAAGAACCACACAGTAATCTCAACACATTGTTGATTTGCTCCAAGTGATCCGGGTAGCTATTACCTATTAACCACCATATCGAAACTTCATTGATAGAATGAATTTCTGCAAACATCGCCAGTTGCCAATGTTTAATAATTTTGTCCCTCCAATGCTTGTTATATTGTTCATACACATGTTCATTAACGAGTTTTTTCCATATATTCTTACTTGGGAATCGATCCTGTAAAATATACTCTGTCAAGGTGTCCATTAGATAATATCTAAGTAGAATCCTTACAATTTCTGGAAAAAAACCTGTCAAGTTGCTTGTACGGTTCCATTTCAAACGTATCAGCCTCACAAGAAAGATTCTCCGACACGGAATTCCATGGCTAAGTCGACCCAGAAAGTACAGTTTACGTTTGTCTATTTCAGCCTCAATTGATAATAAACCTAGAAGGCCACGAGAAGCAGATCCAGATGTTCCAGGTAGAAACCCCTGCATAATACGCACCGTAATATTTTGTACTTTTTCTAATTCGGATACAACATGTCGGTCTAAATGCCAGAGTTCACAGCCATACAGCATCTTTACAATGCCAATTCGTTTCCATAAATCTGCTGCAATTACAGGATTTAGTCCTCCATATCGAGCACCCATTCTCATTATGACCATCCCCGATTCTCTTCCACTTGAAACAGCTTTGGTAACAAATGGGAAAGAATCCTTATTTATATGCCATATTTTCCCAAGATTACACTAACTTTCTTTTTCTACGATATTTTGTGAGCCAAGTTTTGAAATTTCTGGTACTCTGGTTTACACCACGCTCCCAATTGTTTTCCCCAAAAGTTAGAATTATTGATTTCGATGAATTAAATTTAAATCTCCACTTGATACTATATTCCCAAGTACACTTTAACATTCTATCAAGTCCAGATTTCATCCTTGATAACATAGTCAAGTCATCGGCGAACATAGGTGATCCAAAATACACACCATTAATGCAGACTCCAACCTTTGTATTGTTGAGTTCCTCTATGAGGTCATTTATAAACATTAAGAGGAGCCATGGTGAAAGAACACCGCCTTGTCTCGTACCTTGTTTAACCTCATATATCCGAGAGGATTTACCCTCCACGACAACGAACTCTTTCATGTTTATATACCAGTTACGTATAAGCCGCCACGTCTTACCAGTTATACCAATATTGTAGTATAATTTGTGTAGCATTCCGTTGATCCACATAGTGTCAAAAGCCTTAGAAATGTCCATAGAGGCTACGTAAACCTTATCGTTATGTTCACAACAGTGATTAATAACTTCATCTACCACGAAACAAGACATGAGTGCATCCTGTTGTTTTTGATAGCCACCCTGTAAGAGCTGGGGGTGACACTTTGGCTGTTTTTGTAATCGTGATAGTACAATACACTCAAATACTTTATTAATGGAAGAGTGAGTGAGTGAGCGAGCGAGCGAGCAAGTGAGTGACAAATTGTTCTAAACAATATTTTCCATTCTGAATTTTCAAGTTCTTTCCTCCGGAACACCCTATTCGTCCTTCTTTAGAACTAAAACACGGTTTAATGATGTGTTTGTCATAGATTTAGCACTTCGTAATGGTGATTACAAGGAGCGAAGTGAAAATCAAGTATTCAATGGCCTACAGGCTAACGTAATGAATTAATGTACACATATGATACATACATACAATATATTTTTGTATTTACGTTCAATGATGCATGTTGATGGGGGTATTATTATCTTTAGTCCAGCTGTATAAAAACCGAGTTACTTCAGCGCTGGTCGGCGGCTATAGTTCGACGCCACGGTGTAACAAAGCGCATGTACATTCACGTATTTGCTGCAAGTCGCTGTAGCGTCTTCAACATTTTTCACTCAAAAGCAGTAAATATCTTGGGAAAACGATAGCGATTCATTCAGTGGTATTTTAAGGAAGATACAATGAAGAATGGCATGGATTTTCGCAGCAAAAGTCAAAATAATTTGTAGTAATTAATATTTTGACGTAAACAAAGTTAACGTGCAATATTTTAGACTTCGCTGTATTTTTTTAGTTTGTATTTTCGTATGAAACTTGCAGCCATATTGCAGCCATATTGCAGCCATATATCACAATTTAAAAGTCAATTACTGTGGATATTTGCATACCACAGTAATTGACTTTTAAATTGTGAAGTTTGCTGCATTTGAAAGAGAAAAAAAACGCTTTTTATGCCTAGTAAACTTACAAACAAACGTCTAAATTGAAAGCTTTTGAAATGGTGTTTAATCTGGTGTTTATTTCGTGCAAATAGCTTATACTGGACCCGAGATACGGTTTCGCAAAGTCATCCACCACTAGTGAGCGATTTTGGTAGGGCCCGTCAAGAATGTGTTTTAATTAAAGTCAGACACTAGCGAAGTGTTTGTTTATATGATTCATTTGCAAAATAGCAGCCGAAACATTTGCCTAACAAAATGTATTTTTTCAATTAACAACACCAAAATGAATGGTGACATCAGCTGTGTCGGATTCTGGCAAAATGTTTGAAACTTGAAGGCATTGTCATTGAATATATTCTATATTATAGCATGTTGACTTGATGTCGACATTTGACCTTCAGAAATCTATTATAAACTACATTTATGATACAAACAACATGCTTTTGATTTGCTATTTTGACAGCGAGCATCAGACGCGTTGTTTAGCTGCTTAGCTATATCAGTATGACAGCATCAAGTATATATTATGGCCCTATAAACCTAAACGGGTTACGGTTCACTACTCACACTAGTCCGAAGGTTCGCTAGTCCGAAGGTTCGCTAGTCCGAATGTTTACTAGTCCGAATGTTCACTAGTTCGAAAGTGTGCTAGTCTAAAATATGCGCGGTGCTTTCGAAAATTAATATATAAGCGAAAATTAATATATAACTTGTATAACCACACATCTCAGTTATCCTGCCTAAAGAACATTCCTGACTTAACCAAGCACACCTATACTGTAAATACGTTGGTTATGGTGCCAGTTTTATAACTATATACTCGAAGAAAGACATTAGTGTACTAAATTAAGCCTTGTCATACCTGTATGATATGGGGAAATATTTAAATACTGACTTGTATAGTTCTGCTATCATGAGGTGCTAAACTACTCGGTTTTTTATGGCAGAATAGTTCGCGGACCACACCATTTGAAGAAGTGAATTGCAAAGCTAGAAACAACATTTCCTTAATTTTTCAATTGAAAAATCTAATATTAGTATCAAATGTCTTTTCAGAAACTTTGCACTACCCTTGGATCCCAGGTTTTTTCAGGGGGAGTGCAATTGACACCTCAGAAATTGGTTTTCATAACGTCACTCCCGATTTCAAAAAATTTAATGGCGGATTGTTGTCATGGCTTAATACTGTTGAGATTAAAAATTGATTGTGCATTTTTGCGAGCCAAACAACATTCAGAATTGTTATATAAGGCATCTAACGGACAATTTAAGAGCAAAATGGATTTGTCCCTCGAGAAGGTAGGTAAAATGACCTCTGCCTCCCTGACTAATAATCAGGATCTTTGGAACATCGTGTGGGCTTCAAGATCAATGAACTGCTATTATCATCAAGATTATGTTCAGCAGTGTCAGGGTGGCCATGGTTAGGAATGTCGTTATGTTCTTTTTCATCTTCGTCATTTCCCTACAGGCAAAGGTTCTAAGCTTGGGAAAGCTTGTTTATATCTTGCATCAGATGATTACAACAGATGGAACAGCCAGTACTGCTCCAGCAGGCAACATGAAATGTGTGACCACATGTTATACGCTTTCTTGTGGATGCATTGACTGGTGATGTGCATGTTTGCAAATCACATTCAAGATTGGGATCTGGTTCAGAGGATGGCCATCTGTAACAAGGAGGTAAGCTCTTTCTACTAAACTCCCTTTTAAAGCTTGTCAGATAGTTGTTGGATTTCCCATATGGTTTTCCAGCCTTATTCAGTTTTCTTGGTAACTGGATTGGTTTGCCCAGATTTGATGCAGCCCACTCAAACATTTGGAGAATGCACTGAGCTGCCAAGCCTAAATTTAAAAAAAGTCGAGTGAATTAAGTAATTTATAGTATTAACTATTATTGATATGCATCAAAACATTACCACTCAAATGAAGCAAGTTTTGATCACTGACACCATGCTGGTAGCGATTTACATAATCTTGATCAAACATGTTGCTTCCAAAATTTGGATCTGGTAAGCAGTTGTGCAGTTTCCTGTATTTTCTGGCCCTTGTCTGTCTTGCTTATACAGCTTCTGATCTTTGAGTGAAATGTTTCTATTTTTTTCGGCGAGAACTGAGCACAGATCTTGTTTAGCTTGGTAATATTCCAGACATATATCCTTCTGGTGCTGTGTGTCACTGATCCATGTTATAATGGTGCCTGTCCATTGTTATGAACATGAGGCAAAGACGCTTCATGGAATCCTGGATATTACTGAAATTTCCACTTCTTACAATAACAGGATAATGCAGGAAATTTAATGGAAGTAATTCATCAAAAAGGTGATGAATGCTTGCATATTCAACATCTTTGCATTCTCCAAATGCTTTTATTATATGACTGCAAACATGGAGCCATCCTGTAAAAGCAATTGTTCAGCTTAGTGTGATTTTGTCTGGTTTAGGGTTTTCTGGGAGGCTTTTCTTCTGACCAAATACAGCTTTATATATCTCATTGAAAATGGGATGATATTGTTTGATAACATCTTCGATTCCATTGAGGTAGATGTGGAACTGACCAAGTTCTGGAACCAATGTGAGTGACTGGGTTACTATGGCATACCATTTTCTTGTGAAAATACCAAGTAGGCCAATCACCAGTAACAGGTACAACTTTAGTTTCCAAAAATGGTTTTAGCTCTGGTATTGCATCAGAGATATAGATGTGGGTTTCTTGATAGCTTTGCAGTCCATGGAGATCTTTCTCAATGTCATCAATTAGCACACAGGATTTTAGGGTTTGGCATTCTTCTATGTCTTGCCTCTCAAACTCTGAAACAAAAATTTGCATATTTATTTAAGTTATATATTTTCTGTCTTCAATTATCCCCGAGCCAACGGCGCGAAGCGCCGTTCCGGGCGTAAGCCCGGGGCGAGGGTTACTAATTTCGTATTAGCGGAGTTCAAAGTCATTGCTCGTGGTAGTTAGGTAGTAAAAATGGCATGTCATGACGTCATCCTCACTGATCTCAACAATATGGCGGACTATCATGAATGGCTAACACTCATTGGCCAGATTTGAAATTTATTGTTGATTGCTTGATCACGAATTCAAGTTATTCAACTGTCAGCAAATATTTAACTTTAGTTGGCTTTTTGCACTATAATATTTTGTATTTTTGCAAAAAGTTTTGGGAACTTTAACAACAATTTATTGTTGTAAAAATTAAATAAAAAGCATTTATCAGGTCAACAAATATGGAGTCAAGCAAGCAGCGAAAGGAGAACAAGGAAGCAGAACATTTAGCAAGGGGAAATGAGCGTAGACGACGACAAAGGCTCGAGGAGACTGCCGAAGAAGATTGAAGAGACATTAATTTGGGGAAAATACAGAGAAGCGCTAACAATTGACTATGGCGTGAAACACAAGGCAAGTTTGTTGATAATGCGTATTTATACTTGTGTTTTAATGCTTTATAAAGGCTGGCATAGCCATACTCATTCAGTCTATTCACTGTTTAAATTCCTAAGTTTATGTTTTGTAAATGCAAGACTGTCTTCTTATTATTAATGTAATTAATAGGTCGTGTTTTATACCAAATTTAAGCTTACATTAAGTGTAATAACATATCGATGACAAATGTTGTGCCATTTAAAAAATTGTCAATAAAACAAGGATTAAAAACTCTATTTTGTCATTTTAAAAAAATATACAGAAAGAATACCAATTGCCGTGTTGCTATGACATATGTTGCCGTTAGCTGCATGCTCTTAGTTAGTGGCGAGGGGTTGCTGCATGCATGTATTTCTAGTACCTATTATGCCTTCAATTATATGTGTAATTACCTAATCTCTTTCAGTGATGTCTGTAGCAAACATGGATTTATTTCTTTGCAATTGTCAGGTAAGGTCTCCAAAAATGTATTGAGAAAGTATTGTGCCACAAATTTTTGCAACTCATTAGTTACTGCTTCATCACTTATTCCACCTCTGCAAATTTGTGGTTGCTTCCTCCCAGGTATTTTTACCTTTACTTCTCGATGAATACTTTGAGAAGGTTGTAGTACTGGTTTATATTCTTGTATGTCCGTGAGCAGAGTAGCCATATGTACTGCATTTGAAAGTTCTGTTTTTTGCGGAGTTTTGATACTATTAATTTGTGAAAGTCATCAATCATCAAGATAAAAAATGACCCCTTTAACAGATTAAAGGAAAATAGTGTTTCTTTTATGAATATAAAATTAAATATGGCCAAATCTCATTTATTACCTGTGATATTAAATGCTTTGATTTAATACCTTTTTCATTGCATGACTAAACATCTCTTGTACTTTCTTTATATGAGCACAGGAAATTTGATGTTTCTTTAGAGTTTTTGTCTTGGGATTGCATGAAAATCCTAAAGTTGCTCCAGCAGACATGCCAGTTGATGTTAGCCCATGAAGCACCAAAAAGATAGAACTTTCGTCCTGAAATTGTCCATGTTTTTGATTTCTATATGTCTGTTAAGAATTTGTCAGTGTCTAAGAAATGGACTGATGGACACAAGCTATTTAAAGCTAAAACATAAATACAATTGTGCCAAATTAATGATGTAATCCTTTTTTCTTGTAGGATTGTTCTTTTGGCCCCATGTTTTTCACTTGTAATGCTGTTTAGCAGTGTGTTGTAAACAGTAGGTGAATGATGTAGCACAAAAGCTTTCATGTTATCATGTCCAGCCAGGGATTCTTTGTCAGTGCATCTGTTTACCATAAGGCTAAGCTTATTTAAACTCTCCTCAAATGATGGTTCCAGAAACATTCACATGTAAAATTGTTTTTATTAGTTTTTTTAATTATTTTTACTTAATTCGTATATTCTTATTCGTACTTTGTATTAATTACTTTGTACCTAATTGAAGATTTTCACTCTAATATTGTGTTTCTGCATATTATTTTTTGACTAATATTCAGTGCTTTGAGTGCAAATAGTACAGTAGTGTTAATCATGTATAACATACCATTTAGTTTCAACTGAACATTTGCCCATGTCTCAGGGTCTATCATAGCCTCTCCATGTTCCCCAATAAGAACTGGTCCATAAGAACAACTTGATGGTCTCCAGTAATTTGTATCTGTTTCCTGTTTTTTTTTGTAAATAAACTGTTATTTCATAAACCTAGTAATACACATTTTTAGTTATCATTTTTTATACCTGATTTGCTTCATTTTCTTGCTCATTTTGTTGGTCTGAATGTAATACATCTTCATTTATCTGTGTGTAAGATTTATATTTTATCAAATTTTAAAATCAAAGTCGTTTTTAGGCAAACAACCATCTACTCATATTGTAAATATTACATAATGAACATCTTACTTTTTGAATCTTTGCCAGATTGCTTTCTGGGTTTTCTAAGAGCCTCTTAGGGGTAGTTTTATGGCATTTGTTACACCAATGAGTGCCAGGTATATAATTATTAACTGTTTTGCCAGCTTTGTCTAGAACTTTGAAGTATTTCGTCGGAATGGGATGTGGATGAAGTGATTTTGAATGACCCCATGTTGAAGGACAAGAACATCATTTGTTATCGCGACGACGAATTTCATCATAGTGGTGCTGACAAAGAAAGTCATTCAACAGATTTTTCACTTCTGTTAATTTCCTTGTTAACTTTTCTCAAAATATCTCAGCAATTTGTTGAAGACTGTCTTGTTCTTGAAAAAAAAACACAGCATAGCAGCAGCTTCCATGTTAAACATGTCGTCGCTAGCGGCTAACAAGCTGGAAATGTTCGAACAACTTCAGACTACTCGTTTTCGATGTGTGGGCAACAGATTATTTTTCAAGTATTTATTAAACTTTGTGCTCACTAAGTTTAAAGTCTAAGTATAGTTAATTACGGCTAAGTTTTTGGATTGTCCACCACCTATAAGACCTATGACAGCTTACAGGACATTATTTGCTGATTTTATTGCCGTATAAAGTTGGCATATTTTTCTGAAAATAAGTTATATATGCTCTTTAAGATGATAAGAATTAAGGTTCATTAGTTAAGGAAACTTAATAAATAAAAAAAATTAACATATTTTTTAGTTTATATTGTTGATTTACTGTTGAAAATTTCATATTAAAAATATAAACACAACAAAAATTTTAAAAACACCGCTCGGATTTTTAATGTTTGATGTACCGCTGACCATTGCGATCGTAAACTAATTTCTTCACTTCTGAGTCAAACTGATGCATTCAGTTTTATAAAGCTTATACCATCAATTGCATGGGTGGTTGTTGACAAGTGGGAGTTTTGTGTCTGCTTTGACAACTTTTTAGCAGCATCCAACATATTATCTTTTGTATTACCAAAACCATGTTGCACAACCTCATTCATTCAGCCAGTCTAGCAGACGAGATTCCTTGGCTTTTGTCAGAATACTGGATGCCCCAGTATTATGCGATTATAAAGGGATGTTTTGGCAACCTGCCATTTGGCAGCTGCTTCTAATACTCATACCAAAATCATGCACATCTACCATCACTTGTTGAAACCTTATTGACTTTTCCTGAGTTTGTGTTTTCTCAAAAATTTTAAAAAAATTAAAGCGCTTTCTCATGATTACATTTTCTCATGATTTTACATTTATTCATAGTCAAGTCGAGTAAAAATTACGCATTTTCAGCAAACTTTTAATTTCATCGCAAAATATCAACGTGCCTGAAAGCTATATGTTTATTATGATAGCTTACTTGATTGTCTCTGAGGTACATATCAAATTTTAATACTTCTGCTATTGTATACCGGAAATAAACAAAAAATGTTTGCATAGTCTTTAGCTGCCAAATCGAGCAAAAATTATGCATGGCGGTGAGAAATTACGCACGCAAATTTACCATGACTGTGTTGATTAGGTGTGCAAGATTTGATAATTTCATATGAATTTCAGCTGGTATGTACTATTATGTCATCACATGCATGCAGCTCAAGCAATTATCTTAAGCGATAATATGAAAAAGGCATTGGAAAGTGCTATTAACATGTTTGAAGCTAAAATAAAATCTGTAGAGAATGTAAATGTGCATGGTGACAAGACAGTCAATGTTACTGGAGATTCAAATATTAGTTACCCGTTTATATTGTGGGATCCATTACCACAATATCAAAACATTTATGAGTTGAGTCCAATAATTTACTCCTTATGTTTGACAAATAGTTTAATGCAAGAAACTCCTCACCATCCAGAAGAAATGGGAAACTCGGCATTACATCCTTCAATCAATTCATATACTATTGACAATTTACTGAAAGGTTACTTCAAAACTATAGAAAATGCAAAGTCATTAAAAGAGATACCTAACACTGACTTTTCATTGCAGTCTGACTATACAAATTTTGATATTAGAAAAACAGTTCAGGAAAGTTTTAGTATCAAACATTATTTGCTCTTGATACTTAAAATTATCCTGCTTTTAAAGAGTTTGTGGTCCACTAAAGAAATCAATATTGTCAAGGTACCTTTTCCTATATCAGAACATTAAAACATTCCTGTCAACAAGTTCCACAACAAGTTTGCCTAATATGAATGAAAAAATAGATCTGCAATGGGTGTCAAGGAAAGGCTTGGAAATACTGCCAATTCTCTTGGAATCACTATAATACGCATCACTGGTGATTGCAATTTCTTCTTTACTGTGGTAGCTTTCCAGGTACTCAAGATCTTGATGTCACCCTCTTCCCCTGAAAGCTTTGTACATCACCTTAAATCCATTGGAATTAACAATCAATGTAATGTACAGGAACTTTCACATAGACTATGACAACTTGTTGAAGAATGGGAAAAAAATGCTGAAGAATATGTGTCATTCTTTGAAAATATAGATATATATTTGCAGTCAGAGAGATTAAGAAATATTGGCAAGTTTGCTGGAAGACTTGGTGATGCCTTACCATTAACAATGACCAATCTATTGGACACCCCAATCCTAATCTTGTCAACCATTCCCAACATGCCATTCCTGCTTGTGATGTCTTGAAATCGGCTAAACAACTTCATAATTTATTTGTCTTTCCCTCAGGAAGTCCTGGACAGTATGATGCACTAGTTTCTACCACTATACCTGATAGTTCGGAAAATGTGGCAGAGACAAGACAATGTGAGACTTGGAAAGGTAAAATATGCATGAAATAATTTAATCCAAAAGTGGTGCTGGTGAGTGCGTGTTTCTAAAATGGCCTTATGTACAATTTTAGTTGCTACGCTCTTCCGGTCTTTAGACATGTTTTTGTCTTGAACCAGGATATCTTGTTGCAGTTACTTATTCATTTTTGTAACTATTTCATCTGAGAAATTTTTATATATCCCATTTTTCTTTGAAAAGGTCAGAAATTAAGCAAGTGTCATGTAAATCATGCCTATAAATGTATAAGTCGTGCATACAATGCAGATGCAAGACTGATAATGAGTGATATATATCTATACAAAGTTGCTACAGCATTTCATGTTAATACAATTCATTTTTTAAAAAATTTGTTAAATGATATATAATACTAATGGTGATGTTGTACTCGGGTAAATATGATATTGTGATGCTACTCAGAGTGTAAGCCACACTGCCTGATGCATAGCAAAGTGTCAGCCTGCCCAGTGTGGCTTACACTCGGAGTAGCATCATGATATCAAAATGTGTTAAAGTTAAAATAATTTTTGGTTGCATATTGAAATGTTCAAATTTGTTTATTGGCAGGGGAGCCTAGGACATGACGAACCAAAACAGGGTCAAATATATTTAGTTAGTAAATCATATTTTATAGCAGTTCAAAATCTAAACAAAGTGTTTGTTCACATTAAGGACAGTAACCCCGCTGTAAAATAATTTGAACATCTTTTCTAGTGTTTTTTCATTACATTTATGGTCTAATATATTGTTTATTGATTTCATACCTGTAAGAACTGAATCTACAATTTAAAGTTGAGATTCACAGCAAATTACACTGGGTAATTCCACTTGTGTTTTCAAAGCCCAGTTTCCACAAGTTCGCAACTGTCACAGGCGTGTCTTTGGGTCTGCTCCTTTCAGTGTTCGGAGTACTCCGGATTTTCGGAACAATAATGGAATGAAACAGAACGATGTCACATGACTGTTCCGAACAGTTTTGCCTGCCCCAACTTCGAAGCTGGGGCAGTAGAATCAGAACAGGTAAACACGTGATACTTGACGATTGATCTCTATGATTGAAACGGAATATAAATAAGAAAACATGGCGTCGGTTTACCAGTGTGTAACGTGTAAAGATTTATTCAAGGATCTTACCTCTGTTAGAACGCATGCATGTCGAAGTGTAACTCATATTAAAGATTCACAGAACCCACGGGAAAACCCTGGTCATGCTACTAGCGGGACAAATGTGAAAGGACAAGCTACTGGCGATCAACCAAATCAACTTAGAACAACAAGTCAACAAGTTAACTTGAATATCAATGCCGCAAGAAATGTAAGCGCAAGCAATCAAGATAAAGGTCAAACAGGGGATGACTGCCAAAGCGCTAACACATCACCACCTTGTAAGTTTTGAAGCAAGCAGTTTTGCTTTGGATAAAACGTAAAAAATATAACCCTAATGTGTGCATATTTGCCTTCGCCGTTAATAAACAAGTATTGAATGAGGTCGAGTAGGATACGAGGAATTATAAAAACAGAGATTTGTGCTATCACAAACCGAGGCCTTAATAATTCCTCATATCCTATGAGAACCGAATTCAATAATTGTTTTATTATTTATTTGTATTTGCAAGCCTTTTCCTTGAAGAAGTCATTTGTATTTTGAATTTTGGCATAAGCAGCATAAGCCATTTGTATTTTGCATTTAGTATAAGCGGCATAAATTAGTGTGACGTCATAATGTCATATAAGTGTTTTCAATATTCTATGATGATGTCATAACTCCAAATTTGGGCAACTACCAAACGGATATGACAATTTCATCCACCGCTCTTAACCAATCAAAAGTTTTGAATTATTTTCAATAAATAATAATAAAAAATGTGAAATAAGTACATTATTCAACATTTTTACAATTTTAGCCAATGCAAGTGGGAATGCTATTTGGGCGCATCCAGACACACTCCTGCTCATTGATCAATATAAATTATGGGAATCGAAAATAAAGAAAAAGAAAAAGCTTTGGCAAAAGATTGCTGAAATGATGCAAATGCACAAATACAATTACAGTAGCGAGCAGTGTGAAGGCAGGTGGAAAACTTTGGTAAGAGGTATAAAGAAAGTTTCCGACCATAACTCAAAAACTGGCAATAGTTTGAAAACTCATCCTTTTGAAAAACAACTGGACTTTATAGTTAAACAGCCAAATATACGACCATCATATGTGATTGAGAGTACCAATGATAATTCTAAAGCTGTGGAGGAAAACGATGAAAGCAGTGATAGTGATAGTGATAGTGACAGTGAATTCAGTGAAGGTAACAAATCATTATCAGCACCACCTGCACCAACAGCTGCCAAAAGAAAAAGGTCAAATGTTTCTGAAGTGCTAGATGTTCTTAAAGAACACATAGCTTTACAAGATAAGAGGCATGAGAAAAACATGAAAAAGCAAGATGAAATGCACGATGAAAGAATGACTGTAATGAAGGGATTCCTAGAAGTATTTAAAGATATGACCAAGTGATCATAAACATTGAGAACTAATTTGAACATTAACTTTCTGTAAACTATGTTCACTTTTGAGTTGTTGGGTTTGTTATTGGGCTATTGCATTTAATATCCGAACCCCCCGGTTGAGGACCTAGGTTTTTAAACACCCCTGAAGAAACTAGACTTCTTTATACCCCTAAAGACTTCTGCGATTAAAACGTCAGATATCTAAAGAATTTCGGAGTCCTCAACTCGGACACAAATAATCTAACCCTCCACTGAAGAAACTGAACTTTTATCCATCCACCCCCTGGCTGGGGATCTAGATTTTTCAAACACCCCACAAGAAAATTTGAAATTTCACACCCTGAAGAATTCCAGCTTAAAATTTCACTTCCCCCAAAGAAATTCCTGTTCAAAATTTGCTAACCCTCAAAGAATTCCAGTTTAAAATGTCACAAACCTTAAAGAGTTCCAGTTGAAAATTTTGCTAACTCAACTATTTACGGTCTCTAAAGAAATCCGAGGTCCTCAACCTGGGGGGTTTGTATGATCCCTGAAGAAATCCAAGGTCCTCAACCTAGGGGTTCAGATATTTCATGCGATAGCCCATTTCTTAGAACTTCTGTAATTAAGTATAAGACCATGTTTGTTATACTTCTTACTTTTTATTCTCTGCACATGGTAACTGTTTGATAACAAAATATATATGTGGTTTTCACAGTTTAAAAAACTAATTTTATTTAAAGATCCATCAGTTGCATCTAGAAATGAAGACAATATACAAGTAAGTTGCAACCAAATAATGTAATACTTTGTAGTACTGATTTGGCCAAATATTGCAGTTAAAAGATTTTAATTTCAATATTTGAGCAAATTAATTGGCATATATTATTTGGTTACATGTATTATATTGGCTTGAACTTTTAATAGGAATCAAATTCCAGTGCAATCCTTCTAGTGAAATAATTTTTAATTATTTTCAGCTAGGTTGTTTATTGCCCTTTAAATGTTATCTATTAATAGGAAAGCAACTATATTTTTCAAAATTATTACCACACATATACTGACATTAAATGATGGCTAAACATATATCAACTTTGCTTTTTCCTAATTCTTTAAGTTAAACAAGTTAGCAATTCGATTTTGCTTTTGTACACCATCTTCGTCTTCATCATTCTGACCATAGAATATTTCTGCTGCCCCTAGATTATATTGCTCTTCCCTACCATCCACAATATATTCTTCTAATACATCTTCGTTGATAATGCACATATTGTGGAAAACACAGCAAACAATTATCGTGTCGACGGCTGTCTTGGTAGATTTTGTATCTAAGAGTTTGAGGCGACGAAAACGACCTTTCAAGAAGCCAAATGCTCGTTCTATTGCTACTCTTGTTGAAGACAGGCGGTGATTGAACCGCCTCTGAACGTGCGTGAGATGACCATTATCTTGAAAGGGTTTAAGAAGCCATCTTTTCAATGGATATGCTCCATCACCGATAAGATGGTTATCTTGGCACCACTGCGGACCAATATCCCACACATCACAATTTCTCAAAATTCGAGCGTCGTGTACGCTCCCAGGCCAACCGGCAACAACATGTAAGAATTGTAGGTTACTTGCACAAATACCTTGAAGAACGATGGAATGAAACTTTTTTCGATTGATGTATACTTGTGGGTGATCGTGGGGAGCTACAATACGAATGTGAGTTCCATCAATTGCGCCTAAAACATTTGGGAACTGTGACGCCACGTGGAAATCATCCATGATTTTATTTTTTACATTTTCATTTTGAGGCAAGTAGATAAACTTTTTTTTCAAATTGCGCAAAACCACCTCAAATATTTGATCCCGACATCGAATCACAGACGAATCCGTTACGTTGAACCGGTCTCCAATTCTGTGTATCGTATCTTGGTGGGAAATAAACCAAGTAGCGATCAATAACTTCTTCTCTGGTTTTATGTACGGCCTTCCTCTTTGAACCTCTGATGTTAAAGCCGGAGCCACATTTCTTAGAATAATTTCGAAAGTACCCCGAGATATTCTGAAGAACCTTTGGAAATCATCTGACAGATAAAATGGTATTGTATTCTCCGCATAACCACTTATTTTTCGTCTGTCCTCTCGAACCCTAATTAGCGGTAAAACAATTTCGATATTTTCATGAGTTTATAACTTTTTGGTTGTTCTTGACATTTGAGCGCAGTCGCCAATTTCACAACAAGGCATGGTTTCTGTTCAATTTTAAGGAAAAATGCTGCACTATGTGTTTATTCAATTCACGAATGTCAAAAACAATTTTTTATGTCAAGCATTTCGAATTTAGGTGGTTGCGAATCACTCGAAATTGCTGTAACATTTTTTTAACTTTAACTTTGCTCGAACTAAAACTTCTTTTGTATGAAAAACTGTTTACGAATTTTTATTTTTTCAGTTGGCGAAAAAGTTGTCCATAAACTTACGCGCTGTAGCATAAAGGCGATAAAGCATACTTACATCACGGTTGTGACAGCAATAATGTTTTCAATGAAGTTGTCACTGTCAGTCATTTTTATATCATTTCGAGCTTCTTCGAAATCAAAAAGTAAAATTGGTAAAAAATTTTCGGCCATATTGAAAAAAGGCAAATTAATTTATGCGCACGCTAACCGCACCATTTAGCAAATTGATGTTCCAGAACATCACATGCATTCCATTATACAGAATTACGGAACAGAATCCTACCTGTTCCAGAACACTAAAAGGAGCAGCCTCTTTGTCACAAGGGGTTGTCGAGATAGAACTACAGTCTATTGTGATGACACAGCATAACACTGGTGTCAGGAGCAGTTGCCACAGTGTTTCATGGCAAAATTTTTCATTTTATTTCTGTTTCGCCTATGGTCATACTTGCTTCCGCCTTAACTTTTCTAACTCATATGGGCTGTTGACACTACTCCGGAATGCTTCAGCACATTCCAGAATTCCTTTTGCATCACCTCCAAAGGGAAGTGATTTTCACTCCACAAAGCATACCGGATTACTGTGGCATAGTGTAAACAACAGAGCCCCAACCCTGTATGAAAATTGCTATGCATCAATGTAATCTGGTATAGTGTGAATGGGGCCATAGTGGGTAATTGAATGCGGCCAAATGTAAAAAATTCAAAATTATGATTGAAAAACTGGGGAACATGATCTTTACGTACAGAGTTCACCAAATAAAAAGTGGGCTTGCTCACCAGCTTACGCTATTTACTGTGCGGTGAAATTCAAAAGCATGAAATTTTACGAATTTACTAATTGAACAAAGTCACTTGAAATTTGAAGAATGCAAAAGTTATCCATATAATTTGTTTAATTGAAGGTATTAAACAAATAACTTCTTTTGTAAGCTCCTTCCATTGCTTGTACAAAAAAAATATAGTTGCCATCATGAAATTGACAAAGCATTTGCCTTTTGCTTGTGTCATCTGTTTGTTTCTTCATTAGGTTTTCATGAAGAAACTTGTTATCTCCGCCTGACATATGAACCCTCGTTCTCCTTGGCTGGCTAAATGTTTGAGTAGACCTTTCGTTGTGTAATCATGAACCAATAATTCGGTCAAACTTTATAAAGGACTTTTGATCACTAACATATATGCTTGTGTCTTTCCCATGCCAGGTTCACACATGCACACCATACAAATATTGCACTGCTCTTTGTGCCTATCACATACCTTAAACACACAGTCAGGGCCCATCAGGCAGGATGTTACAGTCAGCAATGAGCCCAGAAGTAAAAATTCAGGTTGCATGTTAAATGAACCCACCATAGCTTGTAGCCATCGCGTGGGAACTTTATTCCCCTCGCTTCTTTAATTATTTTTTTAATTTCTATCATTGAAATGTCAGGCTTAAATCTGGTACATTCTTTTTGTTGATACATAATTGAAATGTAAGCATCATGCCTAAAGCAGTGATTATTGTGTAGCATGCAGTATTTGCGTGTGCAAGTTAAAGGCGGGGTAACTTCAGTTTACCTGTCTGGTTTCAGTTCTGGTGTCCCCAAATATCGACTGCAACACAGGCTAAGTGGATCATGTATGAAAGTACACATGGGTGACCACAAATGAGCATGAGTGGTGACCACGAGTGTTACTTTCATGTTTCGCGCAATATGATGTGATATTGATATTGAACATATATAACAACCGAACAAGCTTACTTTATTAATAAATACATAATTCAACCAAATCATTATACGCACTCCTGGGTTAACATGAGATGCGCACGCACCGTCGTTGGTCAGTGTATTTGTGATCGTCGTGGTGTTAGGACGTTGTTTTTCACCCTCGCTCGTTTCAAAATTTTCTCTAAGCTTCAAGGTAAGTATTGAGTGCTACTCTTTGTTTATTTTACAACTTTTTGGATGAGTTTCCATTAACATTGTAGAGGCAGTGTCAGGGTGACGTGACACGGCACTAGTCGAGTAGATATTCAAGTTTAAAACAAATTTAGCGGCTCTCATTCTAGCCAAGACGTGTCTTGGTCTTTAATCTCATTTCATATTTGGTGTATAAATAGCCGTCTGTAAATTTTGTTTTTACAGCCTAAGTCATGTGTGACCATGAACTTCGGAAAATCAGTAACAAATCTGCTTCTCAGCAGGACAGTATGAGTAGTGACGTGGTCGCTACACCAACAATTAATGATTTTGCTGACCTGAAGCTGGTAATGAGTGAGATGATGTCTAGTTCTAAGACTGAATGTTAATGAGTCAATATCTCAAGTTTATCAAGATTTTGAGCAGGTAGCAGAACCCGTGGCTCAGGACGAAATTATCAGTGTTACTGAAGTTGAACCATTGCCCGAGGAAAGCGGGGAAAGTCTCGTTGGGAAAATAGCCGCCTTTGCCCAGCAAACGGCCTCGCAAACACAAACCAATATAACTACCTAGAGTACCGTTTTCAAATCGTTCGTTGAACAATTCACTACGGCTGAGAAACCAGGACCGGCAATTGACCATGACCTTGCCACAATTGCCAATGAATTGTTGACTAAAAAATTAACAAAAGAAAAGCTTGAGCCAGTACAACAAGTATTTAAGGCCAGAAAATTGTTAAAATTTGGTTACACCAAAAATAAATAGGCCAATATGGCAACAGCTTAAACAAGAGACTAAGAATACTGATTCTGCGTTACAAAAAATCCAGCAATTGTTGTTGTCCTCATTGTATGCCATTCTACAGGGTTGCAATACTCTTTCCAGCTCTCAAAATACTGAGGATCATAATATAATGGTGCTTACGCATTCCATCGTGCTTTCATTGGCAGCAAACCAAGAATTAGGCTTGGGGTGACGCGATTTACTTTGAATAGATTTGAATAAACAGTACGCTGCGTTATGCAACCCGTCTACTCCAGTGTCACAATATCTCTTTGGAGATGACCTGAATAAAGAGATGGGCGATATCTCTAAAGCTAGCAAACTCACTCGCAAAGTCACCCCTAATCAACATGTTGAACCGTATCGTTACTTACTATCATTTCTAAATGGATACCTTAGAGACCCCAATAAGGCTTATGACTCTGGGGTGTTTTATGACCTAAATGATGCATATTATTCGGTGCCTATGGCCCTTGAACATCAAAAATATCTTAAATTTGTGTGGTGGAATCAATTATACGCCTTTACTTGTCTCCCTATGGACTTACTAGTAGTCTGAGAATATTTACAAAAATTTTGAAACCAGTGTTCACGACATTACGAGCTTGGCCATTCATGTCAAGGCTATATTGACGACTCGCTGATTTCTTTAGGGTTCATAATTCATCCAGAGAAATCGATTATTATCCCCACACAGGTTATTGAATTTTTGGGTTTTGTTTTAAATTCTATTCTTATGATTGTACAGTTGTCGGACAAAAAAGCTGATAAAATACTTCAATTTTGCCTGTATTTTTCTCGCGAGGGTATGGCATTTATCATTTGAGAAGTGGCGTCCTTAATTGGGTCGTTAATCTCGAGTTGCCTGGGTGTCGAATACGGCCGCCTTCATTACTGCAGTATAGAGCGTGATAAGATTATCGCTTTGAAATCTAGTAAGGGCAATTTCGAGACTAAAATGTTGTTGTCGGGCGAAAGTCGCTAAGAACTTCAGTGGTGGATACAGAATGTTAAATTGTCATATCGAAATTTACAACATGGTCCCCCAAACATAGTAATTTCTACCGATGCATCTGCGATAGGATGGGGAGCAAAGAAGAAGCAGCAATGCATATCAACATATTAGAGATGTTAGCAGTAAAATTATCATTAATGTCGCTGTTAGCAGATAAAACGCATTGCCATGTTAACGCATTGCCATGATTATGTCAGATAATACAACAGTTGTTTGTTATATTAATGATATGGGGGGTTCTAAATCAGTTAAGTGCCACCGTTCGGCAAAAAATATTTGGTCTTGGGCAATAGCCAGGAACATTTGGCTTTCAGCAGCACATGTTCCGGGGGTAAAAAATGTAAGCGCCGATGAGCTCTCTCGACATTTAAACTTGCAACTGGAATGGACAGTGTTGCCATCTGTGTTTCATGCAATTTCTGTATGCTTTGGGGCACCGGTAATTGAGTTATTTGCAAGCAGGCTTACTGCCTTGCTGCCGGAGTATGTTTCATGGCAACCTGATCCTGTGGCAAAATACATAGACGCCTTTAAAATAGATTGGAAACAATTTTCATTTTACACGTTTTTCCCCATTTTGTCTTCTTTCTAGGTGTGTGCAGAAAATAGTGCAGAAAATAGTGCAGGAACAGGCAACGGGGATACTAGTCATCCCACAGTGGCCCAACCAAGCCTATTCACGAGTGTATTAAATTTTTTGATCGACATGCCGAGGACATTCAAAGCGTCACGGACCAACTTGACACATCCAGTGTGGACCAGCCCGCATCCTCTCCACCAGAGCCTAGTGTTGATGGTATGTAAGTTATCAGGTATTCCTTGCATGAGTGCGCAATTTCGCCAGAGATTGCCAATATCATTATGCTCTCCCGCTGACATTCTACACACAAACGGTATAAAGTGTACATCAACAAATGGGTACAATTTTGTAACAAAAAATCGGTTAATCCAATGCGTCCCACTGTGAATTTACTTTTGGAATTTTTACACAAGCTCTATCAGCAAAACCTTGGTTATTCTGCCCTAAATACTGCTCGTTCTAATATTGATGAACATTCTCATCCTGCCAGAATGCATACATCGGTGGGTAAACATCCTTTAGTCTGTCAGTACCTTAAAGGAATATTTAACAAGTTGAAGCCCGTGCCGAAATTTTAATAACATTTGGTCGGTGGATGTGGTATTGGAATATCTTGGTTCGTTGTGGCCGTCGACTCAAATTAATTGCAAAGCATTAAAGTTGGTTATGCTAATTGTATTAACGACAGGGCAGCGGTGTCAGACACTCACCTACATGGATATTTCAGAAAACTATATGACCATGAACGATCAATGTTTCAATTTTGCATTAACCAAATATGTCAAACAAGACAGACCAGGGAGTGTGCTTGGAAACATTACTTTGTATAAATATCCGGATAAGAAGTTGTGTGTATATGAAACTCTGCAAGCCTATTTGCAAGAAACGAGACTTTGTCGAAGTTAGCCGCGTTTGTTAATCTCGTATATTAAACCGTTTAAAGCAGTCATGTCAGCGACTATTGGACGTTGGATCAAAACCGTCCTTACTCAGGCGGGTATAGACACGAATGTGTTTACCACTCATAGTACACAGAGTGCATCTACAAGTAAAGCAACTGCGGCAGCTGTGCCAGTTGATGTCATCCTCGCTACAGCAGGATGGTCTACAGAAAGTACATTTCGCAAGTGCGTATAATGTTTTGGTAGAATTGGAAATTAAACGAGACTTACCTGGAAAGTTGAAGTTTGATGATAATTCTACCAGATCATTAGGAGCGCAGTAGGGTTCACATGCCCGGTACCCCTGTGAATACCCTCCTGTAAAGAAGTATTCTTTAGCTTGTAGTGCAGGCTTATGCACGTTATTGTAGGGACGGAATTGGTGATCACCAAATGGTGTCTTTGAATTACTGACCCACGACGGCACGTGCACATCTCATGTTAACCCTGCTGCGCTCCTAATGATCTGGTAGAATTATCATCAAACTTCAACTTCCAGGTAAGTCTTGTTTAATTTCCAATTTTAATTGGAGAAGAACTGCAGACAAATATTATTATCATTAATATGATTATTATTATTATGTGTATCTATGTATGCTTGCCCATAGTGGACAAAAAGTTGAACAGTCAAACTAATGCTGAATCGAGGTCAAATTCATACAATTCAAAGTCGAATTCATACAAATCGAAGTCGAAGCATTCTTGAATAAATTAATATATTTTGACGTGAAAAAGCTTGCCACCGTTAATTTGCATAAATTTTAATATATTGTTACAATTAAATTTGGCTGGAAGTCAGACACAACATCCATCAAGTCAAAATGGTCAAACATAGAGATAAGTCTGATAGTTCAAGCGGTGCAACTAGTGATCTTCAGCGATTAGTTAGAACAATAGTCACGGATTTGATTTCTCATGAACCCAACTCACGCATGCAAACAACAACTCAGTCGGGGGAACAGATTTAGTAGCCCTAAGCAAGAAGTAAATAGTATTTTCCTTATTCTTTGAGGAGGTTCACAGTCGAGTACAATGACGTCAGCGTCACTGAGCAATATGAATAATTCACAAACTAATGTCGCCTTGAACTTCAACTCCCAGAAAAATTACTGTTTATCATCAAAGCCAAATTTCGAAAGTCAAATAGCACTGTACAAATCGCGTTACCTAGTTCGTCCGTGGCTTGCAGCCATTCATGCATCATTGAGATCAAGGCCAACGTAGTGGATGACTTAAGGCGTAATTCCACGACAAGCGAAACGCGAAAAATTTTGCTAGAAAATGTCGAACGCATGCGCAACACAGTGTTGAATGGTCTCTCTGCAAAATTTCTTGCTTCGGTCTTCTTCGCCAGGTAGTTGAAATCGTTTCAACTCTGTTGCAAAATAGAAATAGTGAAACCAATCAACTGCTTGCATTCAGATCACGTTTTTTTTTTTTAAATTGCTGACAAAGCAATTGTAAAATCAACAGTGGCGTCGAACGACGTGTCATCACTGTCATCAGAAGACACATCCATGTTACTCAGACAACTTTTAGAATTAGAAGTGCAGCAACAACAGGCAATGATAACGCAGCAGCAACAACAGGCAGTGCAGCAAACATTACAGGAAACGGAACAGAAGTAGAAGTTGTAACATCAAATAGAAATGAGACAGAGCCACAAGAAACCAGCCTTTCCAACGTAGATTTCAGTGAAATGCTTATCAATGAAGTTAATTCCATGCCCATTCTTTGGTTAAGAAGTTGTCCTGATTATAAAAGAGCAGATAAAAAGAAAATAGTTTGGTCAAATATAGCGTGAGTGCTCAATGGCAATGCCAAATTTTTAATTTCAATTATTATATTTTTATTTTATCTAATGCAATTACTTTTAATCTTTCCAATTTCTAAATTTTAACCACCTGTGCATGTTCCTTCTTTTTGAAAAATATACCTGATGAGCTGAATAAAATCAGGGTTTTTAAATTACTTTCTTTAATCAGTAAAGTATGTAAGGCTCTAATTTATATTTTAGCAACCTTTGCCAAAAACAAGTGAAAGAATCTCTGTGACAGTTACAAGAAATGCTTGGACCGAGAGCGTGATAACACCAGAACTGGTTCTGGTGCTACTAAACCACCTTGATGCAGATATTATAATCAACTATCTTTTCTTCGTGACACTGTAAGCAACCGAAAAACACAAAGCAATGTTACACATCTGTCTGTTAACACAAACAACATTGCATCCACTCCAACATCGTCAACATCATCAGATGCTGATCTGAGCCTCAGTGATAGCACAAGCATTCAAGACCCCAAAGATTCAGATGAAAGCCCTAAAGATTCAGAGCCATTGCCAACAATAGTTCCTAACAAGAAAAAGAAGTCACAAGAAATTGATCCAATTCATAAGTATTTAATAAGTGCAATTAATGACAAAAAATGTGAAAAGGCTAAAGAGGATTCCAATGATCTATTTTGCAAGAGTATAACTGATATTTTAAGAAAATTTCTACCAAAAAAAACCTTTCAATGAAGATTAGGATCCAACAACTTCTTTTGGAAGAGATGGAGGATGATTAAGATACTTTATACATTTTGTTGGATTTTAATCCTTTAAAAAGCTCATTGCCCAGGTGTTTGAAAATATTCTTGTTCAGTTAGTTTTTAAATGTGTTATTGTTGATAGCACTGATAAACTAGTATAAAAGCAATTTGTTCAAGTTTTATTACTGATTTACTGTAATCATTTATTTTCATGTCACCATACAGTAAAAAAAAACACAACAAAATACAGATACAAATATAGGTATCCTATCTTTTGTTTACATCTACAACGTAAGCATGCCACTGCCAAGGGACTTCCCCTTCTTTTGAGCTAAAATAATTACAAAATGCATCTCTCACTGCTTTAGCTTCTTCTGAATAATTATTTGAACCAACCCTTTTGATTTTACCAAGGCCAGTACCATCTAACACCATATTTCTCCATTCACCTTCCTTTGGAGTTCCATTTATTTCATAATCCACAAAACCTTGTGGGCAATATCTGCTTTCAAAACTTTTATTTGCCATCAGGTAGTTATGCATTGCCACACAAGCTTTGGTTATTGATACCACTGATTCAACTTTGGCATGTATTGGTCGCCTAAAGACTCTGAACCTTGCAGCTAGTATTCCAAAGCAATTTTCAATAATTCTTCTTGCCCTTGATATGCGATAGTTAGCTACAAGTTTTCGAATTTCTAAATTTGTAGCAGCATAGGGTTTGAGCAAATTTGTACGTAATGGAAAAGCATCATCTGCGAGGAAGACATAAGGGTACAACGTTTCTGTGCTGTCTAGCTTTCTTGGTCTTGGTACCGGAAGAAGATTTTTTAGAGTAGAATGACCTAGATTGCTGTTTGAAAACACCCCACCATCGCTCTGTAGGCCAGCTTCACCGATATTGACCATTGTAAAACGATAGTTTTCATTGCAAACTGCTAGAAGTACAATAGAGAAAGTTTTTTTATAATTAAAAAAGAGAACCACTCTTGGCAGGTGCTTGCATGATGACATGTTTCCAATCAATACAACCTAAACAATTAGGGAAATTCCACCGTTTTTCAAATCCATTTGAAATTTGCTGCCATTCTTGGCTATTCATTGGCACACGCAAAAAGTCCTTTTCCATCATAACCTCCCAAATTGCATTGGTTGTCTCGACAACAATTTTGGAAATAGTTGGTTTCTCTGATCCTGTAACTCACTGAAATTGTAGAAAAAGATCACCAGTTGCCTACTATCGCACAGTAACACATAATCTCTCCGGAGGTCCTATGACATTGGCTCGAGTTTCACGTTTATAAATCTTTGGTGCTACCCACTTCAGAACTTCTTCCATCTGGCAAGGATCCATTCTGAACTGCTCAAACAAAAGTTCATGATCGTGCAATTTTAACTCTCACTAAATTGTTAAATTCTCCATGAGTCCTTCGATGTTGAAATAGCTTTTGCATCCAAAATCTTTTCCTGTATTTATTGCTTATACGTTGTTTCCTACTACGATAAAGAATAAGCAGGTATATCAATGTTTCTTCATCAAGCGCCATATTTGTTTTTATCTTGTTCAAAAATCGTGTTTAATTTCATCGTGGAAATTATTTAATGAAAAATTTTTTTTCCACAATCTGTCCTGCGAAATTTTTGGCATTTCGCTTGTCGTAGAATTACGCCGTTAGGTACAACTCCGTGCTGATTGGAGTCGATGACCTTAAAACTGCTGACTTAAGTTGCCTTTCAAGAATAAATTCTTCGGACAATTTAGACATAACTGGTGTTATAGAAATAGGATGTAAATGTTTGTTAATGTCTGTTACTTGTGTATTTTTAGGACAGGAGAAATATTTGCCTTTTTCCTGGCCAACGGTAGTTTTCCTTGCTTATAAGAGCAATTTAAAATAAGGCTGATGGGATATGCAAAAATTTCTGCACATTCTTTATAAACCCAAGGAGGTATGCCATCAGGTCCAGGAGACTTGTTTGGGTTGAGAGCTTTCAATTTCATAAATTCAGTTCAGTTACTTGTACCGTTTATAGTGTTTTACTTGATGCTTTATTTAGTGAAAGACTGCCATGCTATTTACATACGCTTGCAGACCCCCGATTCCATGCGGTCATCCGGGTTAGTCCGCTAAGCCACGTGACTGAATAATATTAACTATTTAAACACTACATCCCTCCCCAAATTTACTAAAAGGAAAGTCAGTTCGATGTTAGACTAATTGTTAGTTAAGTGTTCGGTGATAAAAGTCTGAACAAAACACGACAATAATTGCCGTGCAATATGTTATTCAGCTTTAACGCAACATCAAAATAAATGTTCTAATTATGAATAAGAGCAAGAGTGTCAATCGAATAAATGTTTTAACCGTTCATAGCTTCACCACTGGAACTGTGCTCCATATCTATTAGGACGTCTTCTTTCTCGTCGCGGGTAACAGGGTAACTCGGGTGCTTCGTTCACTGCTCCCTCAGGTCGACACACAGGAATGTCACTATCCTCGTCATCACTCGTCTCTGGAATTTCGTTCGACGCTTTCTTGAAAAACGACGAATTCCGGGTTACTGTGCCACTTTTATTTCTCGCCGTCACCATTGATCCTTTCTTTGCAATAACAACATATGGTTCAGGTCGGTATGGAGTATCTCGCTTTCTCTTCGTGTCGTCACGCCTTACTAATACAGTGTCACCTTCTTTGATTTCGGATGGACGAACATACGCCTTCGCGTCAGCATATGTCTTCATTTTCTTCTTTGCCCTGCGGTCATTTTCTTCAACTGTTGATGCTTGTTGGCCTTCGTTAAACTCCGGTAACTTGGTCTTTATTGCTCGATTGAAGAGTGCAGTCGCCGGGGAAATTTTTGTTGTTGTATGAGGAGTTGCTCTGAAATTTCTAAGGAACCGATACATTTCCTGTTTCCAACTTTTTCACTCAAGATTCGCGGTTTTGATCACCATTCTCACGAATCGTTCGACTTCCCCATTTGCTCTTGACCACCGAGGGGTTACTTTACGGTGTTGGAAACCAAGAGTCTGGGCAAAAGATTTGAATGCACTGCTGTTGAAGGGCGGACCGTTGTCAGTCTTTACCACGTCTGGTATGCCAAATTCTGAGAAAACTTTATCAACTTTTGGAATAACAGTATTTGCTGATATCGGTTTGACCGTTTCGACCACAGGATACCTTGAGTAGTCATCCGTGATTATCAAAAGGTACTCGCTGTTTGGAAGCTCGGCGAAGTCCATGCTAACTTCTGACCGCGGAGCTTTTGGGAGCGGAGACATCAATAGTGGTTCACGTTTAGCCTTAGGCGTTGAGACCAAACACGCACTGCATGACTGGACTTTCTTCTCCACCATCTGGTCAATGCCGGGGAACCAAACTTTCTCACGCAAAAGTGCTTTGGTTTTGACGACCCCTTGATGACCTTCGTGTGCCAGGTTTACCACGCGTTGTTGGAGCTTGCTGGGCACGGCTACTCTCGTTCCGCGAAGGACTACTTTGACGGTCAGTTCATTTTTCAATTTTTCCCACGCAGCAAAAACTGCTGTGTCTACGCCTGACTGCTGAGATCCTTCATACCAGTTGCCTGTTTCGATTGCTTTGGATACAGCTTGTAACGTCGCATCTGCTTTGGTAGCTTCTTCGATTTCTGCAACTGTCATCGCTTTAGGCGTTGATGTGGAGACGATGTAATTGACATATTCTTCGGCGATTTTTTGTTCTCGGCTGGTGGCGGTGATCTGTTTGGAAGGGTGACGTGATAAGTAGTCTGCCGGGTTTCCGTCGCCTCTCCGATAACGCACTGTAAGTTGATACGGCTGTAACCTGAGAGCCTATCTCTCAATTCGTGGCGGGGGTTTCGAGCTCGGATTACCAAAAATGGATACTAGCGGCTTGTGATCCGTGTAGACGGTTATGGGTTTGCCATAAATGTACAGATGCAGGTGCTCGCAGGCCCAAACGATACCGAGGGCTTCTCGCTCAGTCTGGCTATAGCGTTGTTCTGTCTCGGTCAAGGAACGACTGGCATAGGTGACGATGTGGGAAGTTCCGGTTTCTTGACCTTTCTGCGAGAGAATGGCTGCTAACCCAACAGGGCTGGCATCGACCGACAACTCGGTGTCTTTAACTGGATCGAAGTACGCTGTGACAGGTGCCTTTACTAGGGCATCTTTTAGCTCGTTGACTGCGCTATCGTGTCGTGATGTCCATTCCCATGGTTGGTCTTTATGGGTAAGCTTGCGTAACGATTCTGTCTTGGTGGCATAATCCGGAATGAACCTGGAACAATAGCTAGTCATTCCCAACAGGCTTCGGACCTCAGATGCAGATGTGGGAGTTTGCAAGTTGACGATGTCTTCAATCTTTTTCGGGTCTGGTGTGATGCCATCTCCAGAGAAGGTGTAGCCAAAGAACTCTACTTTGTCTTTGCTGTACTCGCACTTTCGTTCGTTGAGGGTGAGGCCACGTTCTTTAAGCCGCCGAAAGACTGCCTCAAGGGAGTGATCATGGGTACTCTGTGTCTTGCCAAACACCAAGATATCATCGCTGATGTTAAGGGTTCCTGGGATGCCTTCTAGGGTTTCTCGGATGACGTTTTGAAAGATTTCGGCTGCACATGATATGCCAAAGTTCAATCTTTTGTATCTCATCAAGCCAAGGTGCGTTCCAAATGTAGTAATGTACCGTGATTCCGGCGCTAACTCGAGTTAGTTGTACCCTTGGTTAAGATCTAACTTAAACACTTTAGCCCCGTTTAAGTCACCAATGATTTCTTTGATGGTGGGAGTCACGTGTCGTTCTCGTTTAATGGCTTGATTTGCCTGGCGCATATCCACACAAACGCGGACTTGTCCAGGGGATTTAGGTTTGGGTGCAACCACTATGGGGGATACCCATGGTGTAGGGTCTTCGATTCGCTCCACAACTCCAAGGTCTTCATCGCGTTTTAATTGTTCCTCTAACTGCTGACGCACGTGGAACGGAACTCTTCGATGAGGTTGAGCAACGGGCTGGACACTTTCGTCGATGTGTAGTTTTACTTGGTATCCCTTTAACTTTCCGAGACCATGAAATAGCTCATCATACTCTTTTACTAATTCCTCGACTCTGGTGGAGCTACTGTCGTTAACATGGTGTACTGCTGTCAATAGTCCGAGGTCCTGGGAAGTTTTCCAGCTTAGTAACGAACCACCGGATCCTTTGACTACATAGATTTTGTCTAACGCATGTCGATTTGAATTTTAAAACCGTGGTAAATGTTCCAAGAACTGTGAGGGACTTGCTTGACTTGTAAGCGTGAATTTTTACTTTGGTTTGCTGAAGCGTAGGGGGCTTGGTCAACGATTGATAGTCTTTTTCATCTAACACATTCACACTTGCTCCCGAGTCCGCCATGATTGTTAATGGAGTGTCATGAACAATGACTTGGAACATAGGCTGCGACTTCATTTTCCCAGTGGTATTAACAGAGAATGTATAAGCAATATCGTCGGATTCTTCGGAGCTGGAGTTGTCATACGCTAGGTTTTGAACGTCCCATTTTCGAGCTTTGGGGTCATTTCTCTTGTTAGGATTTTTGGATCTGCATACAGCTTCAAAATGGTTTTGTTTGCCACACCCACGGCAAGATTTTCCATACGCAGGGCAGGACGTTTTTCCTCCCGGATGTGGATACCCTTTGCCACAGTTTCGACACGTGCGACTTTCACCGGGTGTAATATTCCGGTCGCGTGACTTTGAATTACTTGACTTCCGGTCAACATGTCCACCGTCCTTGTTTGGCTTCGAGATGGGTCTTGTATTGTGCCTTTTCGACAATTTGTTTACATATTGCTTACCTTCGATTTTGTTTGCTTGAGATTTTGACATTTCCATGACTTTCCCAGCATCCAGGAGTTGAGTCAAGGTTAGATCAGGATTCTGTAATGCTTTCATGCGAAGTTTGTGCGACAAACAATTCTGCACAATTTGTGTTTTGATTTCTCTGTCCGTGTTTTCAAATTCACAGGTCATAGCTAGCCTTCGTAGACGAGTGTGGAATGGAGCAATACTTTCATCGCTTTCTTGTTTAGCCTTACGAAAGACGTATACCTCGTATTCTTGATTCTTTTTGGGCGTAAAGTAGTTCGTAAGAGCCGTAACTGCCTTTTCAAATGGGTTTTCGTCTTCGCCAGCATCCATATCGGGCAGTGTTTCGAATATTTCGTTCACGCTTTCTCCAGCATAATGCAGCAAAAGAGCTCTTTGTCTTTTGGTGTTGTCTACAGCTAATGCTAGCAGAAGATTTCGAAAACGAGCGAGCCATTTCTTCCATCAAGTATCGACTGCCCCGTCCGAGTGAACATCAAATTCAGCAAAATTCGGCAAAGCTACTGCCATATTTCTTTATTTTCCTTTCTATTTTGGTGTGGTTTCCTTTTGTGGATTACCACATGCTGTTGTGGAGACAGATCCCGTATCCTCGTCGCCAATATAGTGTTTTACTCGATGCTTTATTTAGTGAAAGACTGCCATGCTATTTACATACGCTTGCGGACCCCCGATTCCATGCGGACATCCGGGTTAGTCCCCTAAGCCACGTGACTGAATAATATTAACTATTTAAACACTACACCGTTTCAGCAGAAATATCTGAAAAAGATGCGGTATATGCTTGGTCTAAATGTCGCTTTATTTTGACCGACTCATCAAGTGGTTGATACGCTTGATGCGGCTGTAAAAATGTGTTGTTTATCAAATTTGCTTGGTCATCAAGGGACATTCGATCAGTGTCATCAACTGCGAGAAGGGATGGAAGGTCTTCATGGTTATTTAATGGTGCATGACCACAAATTTGCTTGACTTCTCTCCACCAATTTTTTGGTTTGGAGTTTTTTAAATGGCTTATTTTGCTTGCATTATAATTCCCCCTACACTTCTTTCGATTGTGATTAACAAGGTTCCTATAGTATTTAAACTAGAAATGCATGCAGCAACCCCTCGCCACTAACTAAGAGCATGCAACTATATTTTCGGAATTACATGAAGTACTTACATTGGTTGTTGTCATAGCAACACGACAGTTGTTGTTTATAGAAATTTTTCAAAATGACAAAATATTGGGTTTTTAATCCTTGTTTTATTGACAATTTTTTAAAATGCACAACATTTGTCATCGGTATGTTATTACGCCTAATGTAAGCTTAAATTTGGTATAAAATACGACCTACTAATTACATATATTAGACGTTTTGAAATATTTATGAAACTAAATTTTTATCTACATAAACTTTGAGTTTGAAACAAAACCGTTTCAAGCCAATTTTGTATCTTCGCTTATATTCTTTTACATGTAAAGTTTGTCAATATTTTGAAATACAGTAATAAGAAGACAGCCTTGCATTTACAAAACATAAACTTACTCTGGAATTTAAACAATAAACGGTGAATAGACTTGGAGGAGTACAGCTACGCCAGCCTTTATAAAGCATTAAAACACAAGTATAAATACGCATTATCAACAAACTTGCCTTGTGTTTCACGCCGTAGTCAATTCTTGGCGCTTCTCTGTATTTTCCCAGAATTAATCTCTCTTCAAGAGTCAATGACCACCATTTGTTGGTTGTGAAAGTTGGCAAATCTTTTTGCAAAAATACAAAATATTGTAGTGCAAAAAGCAAATTTAGATATTTGCTGTCAGTTGAATTCGTGATTAATCAATCAACAATAAATTTTAAATCTGGCCAATCAATGTTAGCCATTCATGATAGTCCGCCATATTGTTGAGATCAGTGAGGACATACCACTTTTACTACCTATCATGAGCAACGACTTTCAACTCCGCCAATACGAAATTAGTAACCCTTGCCCCGGGCTTACGCCCGGAACGGCGCTTCGTGCCGTTGGCTCGGGGATAATGTATCGTTTCCTTGTTGTAAAGCTAGTTGACATTTCCTTATCTGTGATTTTAATTCACAAGTCATCCATGGCGCGTCTTTAGAGTGGACTGTAATTGTTCTTTTTGGCATAATGTTGTCAAGGCCAATTGTAATATAATTCTCTAGTAGTTGGGCTTTGTCCTCTACTAAGTCAATAGAGGCAAGTATTTTCCGATCAATCGAGGACAGGTAACGACCGAATTGTTCCTTTTTTGAAGGTCTTAAACCTCTGCTTACAATTTTAGCTGAATTGTTGTCACTTTTGGTTTTTAAAATTGGTGAAATAGTAATAGTACAGTGGTCGGAAAGGCCAAAGGGAGAAGGTTTTACCGGTTTCTCGTAAAAAGTTGGCATATTTGTGAGGATCACATCCAAAGTATTCCTGCCTCGCATGAGAAAGTCCACTAGTAGTTTTGGTCTAAATTGACGGTTAATCGATGATGTGTCAAGATGGTTTAAGTCACCTGCTAAAATAATGCCACTGTCGGGGATTTCGCTCTCAATAGCTGACAAAGAATTGACTAAATAGTCAATCATTGAGGAGTTATTAGTACTTGGTGGGTGATATATTACCCCTACTACAATGCATGGAATTCCCCGTGGGAGCCTTTTTGGGCGTATTTTAATATAAAGTACCTCGGCGTTATTTGATTCAAGGGCGTCTAGCTGAAAACACTGAAATTCTTCACGAATATAAATACAAACACCACCATGAGAAGTAAAAGTACGGTCTTTGCGTACTAATTTATATCTAGGTATATGAAATGCGTTGTCGTTAACGGTGTCCTTAAGCCACGTTTCAGTGATGCATGCTAAATCTAAATTTAAATCCAAAATAAACGATCAAACTTCATCAATCTTTGGGGCTAGTGACATCACATTGGTTAACATCAAGCTGGGAACAAAATGTTTTCTACTTTCTTTTTCTCCTTGATTCGTATTCTCGGCTTGGGCCTTTATATAGCTTAGGTTGTTTAAATTGACTCGCCGCTTATAATAACTGTGGCTGACAAGGCTGAAAGGTTGTTGAAATAAAGCTCGATTTGCTGTTAAGAGAAAGTACTAGGATTTATTTATTTTAAAATAAACCAAGGATGGAAAGCTGAGAAAATATAAATTTTCTGAGGTGTTTTTATAACAAACAATGACAGCTGACATATTCCTAAGCAAATTGCTGTGACAAAACTAAAAAGCTATTTATTTCTCTACTCAAAGCACTGAAAGGTATTATAAAGAGATAAACATTTTAAATATACATCAGGTAAGAGTTTTAGCTCAATTTTCTCATGTTTCTGTTGAGAAAGCATCATTTTTTAGCCAAAATTCTTTGGCCCACAAATGTAGGTTGCTACAAAATGCCAGACAGACAGCTTCTTTTGAAATATGGCTCTAAAAAACAATTGCTTTTTTGAGTTTGAAAAACGTCTTTTACAAGGACTAATTTAATAGAAATGTTATCTGTATGCTCAAATAAAGTAGATAACCTAATATTTAGGTATTTCACATAACTACAAAAGGGTAAAATAAGGACTTTAATCTTAGGTTGTTTGTCTGACATGAGAACAACATTAGTGCCAAATGGTTGCGCGTGCACTTTTGACAAGATAAACATCTCCAAACTATAATCTTTTCGTTCAGAAAACTACAAAGTATTTAATAGACATTATTAGAAGTGTTGTAGTGAAGCAATTCCATGATAAATAAATGAACAATGGGCCCAAGAGAACTGCTAAATTATGTTTTTTGTCAGGACTTTAATTGAAGGCTTCCCGCAAAGTAAGCAATTTCAGAGACAAGCGGCATTTTGCAAATAACCGTCCGAGTCTCATTTCAATAATTTTTTCTTCAATACTCAACAGGTAGTTACTAGGAAATGATTTTGCATTAACTTTATGATCTGCTTAATCAATTTAAGGTTTTGTGGGAATATAAAAAGCAATTAAAAGCATTTTAAAAGCTGTAGAGCTCGAGTGCTGACTTTTTGAGAATTTGCTCAGGGCAAGCAAGCGCACTAATTCAATGCACTTATTTAAATCACAATATCTCTGAAACGAGTGATCATTTAAAACAAAATTTATGGAAACAGATATAACAAAGATTTTGGTATATCCTACTTAATTTAAATGTGATTTTACTCCAACTATTCTTGCCAAAAATGGTACACACACACACAGGGTTCAACCTGATGTCGTTTGAAACATACTTTAGCTAAAAAACAGCTTGAACAAGGAGACCAACAACCGGGTCACGAAAACAGTCAAAATTATGCCACAAATTTGCAAGAACAGTTCCTCTAAAAAGATAATTTTAAACGAGATTCAACCAACTTTAACACAGTCAAATTTTGCAGGTGTTTGATTGCATAGTTCTACTGAAAAATACCCTTAAAAAAACCCTATCTGCTCACTTCTGTTTGGTGTTCATATTTCTTGTGATTTCCAACTTGTATATTTGGTAAGCTTTGGAGAAATCCTCATCTTTTTCGTTAAAAATCTCGCACATTGTCCATGGAAAAGCTTGACCCAAAAAAGGTCATCACAGTCCCTTTCATTCAATGTTAAACTTTGGTTGTAAATTGTTTAAAAACCTCTTCTTTTTTTGCTTTTAAATCCTGCTATGATTTCCATGCTTGCAACACTTTCGCCATAGTTCATTTTTTTTTTTGAAAAACTAAAATTTTAAACTTGAAAAACTTTGTGAGTTTTTGATCGATTTTCTCGCACGATGCACTGTTGAAAACATAGAAATAATAGATATAGAATACATACTCCTATCTTTTCTCAGTAAAAATTTTGTCTCCACAAAATGGCGGTTTTATAAGGGCATTTTGGCTAGTCCCAGACTCTTACGCAGAGAATTTCGCGCGGTTGCGAGGAGTGTGATTGTTTTTTTTGTCAAGCAATGTTTACAGAAAAATAAAAATTCGTGACTTTACATGGAAAAATGGTTCATAAAAACTTTTAAACAAAGGAAAACGAATTTTATGCGTTTTTTACTAGAAAAGATTAGTCCTGAGCAGATAATACAAAGAAATTGGAGTTACAAAATACAAGTTTTCAAGATTGCTGCAAAAGCCAAAAAAAGATAAAACTCAAAAACAGAGTCATAGGATGAAAAACAATCTCAACAGGTGTGTTTTAGCATTTTAAAATACATATATATGAAAACAGTAACGATGATTGATAGTTACAAAGTACGAAATGGTTACCTTTGTTGGTTTTTGTCTGTGTTTCTTAATAATATATTTACAAGGCATGCAATTTGGCAATGACAATTTCAAGTAATCAATATTTGCTCATACAATTACATTTTTAGTATTGATGAGGCTACAGCACTTGCCAGCTTGGAGGACATTCCAGATTTGGAATATAGGGATTATGCAAAAAAGGTAATGTCGGATGGTTCTTGTTACGAGTTACTAGATGATATATTTATAAGAAGATACATAAAATAACCAGAAATGTAAAGTTATGCTTATCTAAACAGTCCGCCATCTTGGAACCCGTTTCAGTTCCCCGTTCTGTGACGTCCGTGTCACAGGAAACCCAAACTGCTATTCTACTATCGTTACATCTCTCCTCCTTAATTTCGTCAATATAAATTTGTCTAACTTCAAAGGAAACTCAACGTTAAAATGTTTGACACTATAAAGAAACCCAGTTCGGATTATAACTATTTTAGCTATACATACAGCATGTTTAGTGTCAGTAGCACTCGCAATCTTCAAAACGTTTTGGAGCGCAACGGCTTCGCCCCGAACGCCGTAAACTTCCATCTTCATCCCCTCTCTGGCCTCCCATGGCATCTACTTCAGCTTGTCCTTCAGTTGTTTCATTAGTCAGCGACTCTTCAGAATCAGACAGTTCGGTTTGAACGGGTAACTGCTCTGCTGTCGTACGTAAATGTTTTCGATTTCGACGATATCTCCTTCCATTAACCTCGACCAGGTAAGATCGAAAACCCATGACTTCGATTACTTTACCAAGAGACCACTTTGAATCACCTGGGCAACGCATACGGATGACATCGCCTGTTGACAACTTTTCCAAGGTCCGAGATTGTCGATCAAAATATCTCTTTTGCTTCTCTTTGCTTTTCTCCATCCTCTTGGTCACGCCTTCGATAAGGGTCGGTTTCAACTGTTTCCTGGCAACTGGAAGACGTGTTCGAGTGTGTCTACCGTACAGTAACTGGGCTGGAGAGGCACCTACGCCTTCGGTTGGTGTGTTGCGCCATTCAAGTATGCTGAGGAGTGGATCTTGTTTGTCGTCGCGAGCTTTCTTCAACAACGATTTGCAAGTCTTTACTGCATTCTCAACTTTTCCATTACTTTGCGGGTGGTGAGGACTAGAGGTAATATGGTTAAAATCCCATTCGTCACTGAACTCCTGGAAACTTTCACTGTTAAAAGGCGGACCATTGTCGCTCATCACCGTAATAGGGATACCATGCCGAGCAAACCATGACTTCAGGACGGTGATGACACGTGATGCCACTGTGCTTGTCATGTCTTGAACCTCGAACAATCCAGAATAGTAATCCACTGCTATTAGGAATGTTTGTCTGTCCATCTCGAATAAATCTACGCCTACTTTCTCCCAGGGTATTTCAGGTGCTTTGTGAGGGTGCAACGGTTCTTTGCACTGTTCTGGCCGATATCTGTTGCAAATTCCACATTTCGATATGTAATCTTTGAGAACTGCAGTAATTCCGGGCCAGTAGACAGTGTCACGCGCTCGTCTCAAGGTGCCCTCGATACCGATGTGTGATTGGTGTAAGCTTTTCATGGTATTATGCCGCTCTGCTGCAGGTATCACTACGCGGTGTCCCTTATATATGATGCCATTTTCATACGTCAATTCATCACGACTGTTCCAGTATAAATCGAAAACTCTCTTTTTGGAATTATCAAGTTTGGACGCTTCCTCACGACTATCAGGCCAACCATGAGTTATGAACTGGATCAGAATTTTTAACTCCTCGTCCCTGCTTGTTTCTTCTCGCAGTTCTCTCAACTTTCGCGGCAACACATTAAGGTCTTCATCATGCTTCAAATGTTCGAGTTCAGCTGAGAATACTTGCTCTTTCACTGCTCGTACGTCACAAGGCTCTCTTTGTGTCTCACTGCCATTCAAATACGCTCTGCTTAGCGTATCAGCCAAATACATTGTGGCTCCTTTCTTGTATTCGACTCTAATATCATAGCTTTGTAGTCGTAACCGCATCCGTTGTAGCCTCTTTGGTGCGCTGTGAACCGGTTTTCTGAATATAGTCTCCAGTGGCTTGTGGTCTGACTCTACCACTACATCACTCTTCCCAAAAATGTATTGGTCGAACTTCTCGCATGCGTAGACTATAGCTAAGAGCTCCTTCTCTATTTGCGCATAATTGCGTTCAGTTACCGTTAATGCTCGCGAGCTGTAGGCAATTGGATGGCCATCTTGCAGAAGGGCGGCTCCGAGGCCGAATTGGGAGGCATCACACTGTATGGTTACGGGCTTTGTGACGTCGTAGTAAGCAAGCACTGGCGCTGTGCTGATCATTCTTTGGATCCGAGCCATGGCTTCTTCGTGTGCAGTTAACCAACACCACTCGGCGTCTTTCTCGGTGAGCTTCCTCAACACTTCTGTTTCGTCGGAGAGACATGGCAAAAACTTGGCTAGGTAGTTTACCATACCCAGGAACCTTCGTAGCGATTGCACATTTGTAGGATGAGGCATGTCACTGATGGCCTCCACTTTCTTTGGATCGGGCTTCAAACCATCAGGGGTTAAGATGTGTCCGATGAATGCCACTTCCGTCTTCCTCAACTGAGCCTTTTCTTTTTTTAGCTTTAAATTCTTCTCCCGACAGCGCTGTAGGAAGGCACAGACATTGCGGTCATGGTCAGCGTGCCACTCCTCCGGGGTATTGCCAAATCCATCTGCAATCACCTCCACCCCATACAGTCCTTCAATATGTTCCTGCATCTTTCGCTGCCATACTTCTGGGGCGCTGTTTATACCAAACGGCATTCGTTTCCAACAGTAGCGCCCAAAGGGAGTGTTAAACGTTGTTAATAGACTGGACGCTTGATCAAGTTCGACTTGCCAAAATCCATTGCTGGCATCAAACACACTGAAAATCTTCGCCCCGTTTAATCGAGTGGCCACTTCTTCAATGGTTGGCATAGGAAAGTGTTCATACCCTTGCCCCTTTACTACATTCACAACAATCTTGTGGGTTTGACTATCACGACTGACTTTCATCACAGCTCGTCCTTCGATAGGCTGTTCATATCCATTGGCTAAAATGAGCACTGAACGTTTGTTCTTATCTAATTTCTTGAGATCCATATCACCCGTCACTTTCTGGTACACAGTCAAAGGCAATACATTACATTCTGCCCCAGTGTCCATCAGAAACTGTACATCTCCATTTGGTACATCATCGCCCTGATTTAACATTGTCAAAGTCACAGTTTCACGAACTTTGTTTTCACCTGTTTTGGTTGTGCCCAAATAGAATCGATCTTGATCTTGCATGGCAGCCACTCTATTTTTAGCCTGGCACTTTGCTGCAAAATGATTTTTTATTCCGCACTTTCGACATGTTTGACCAAATGCCGGGCATTTGCGCTTCTCATGATTGCGGCCACAATATTTACAATCTTTGATAGCTACTTTATCCGACTTTGGTGCTGCCTCGTTGGACTCATCCTCGTTTTGTGTCTGCCGGACAGCATGTAGTCCTGCCTGCAAATTCATCTCTTTCATTTGAACTTCTGTACTCTCAGCAGCTCGTACAATGTCGAGTGCTTTCTCTAAGGTCAGTTTGTTGTCTCGGAGTAATCGTTCACGTACCTTTACATCCCTAATTCCAGTAACCAACCGATCTCGTAAAATTTGATCTGGTGTAATCGACTCCAAATCACAATTCGAAGCAATTCTACGCAGCTCCATCATATACTGGTCTACGGTTTCTGTGGGCGCCTGATCACGCGTAAACAAACAAAAGCGTTCATAGGTCACGTTCTGTCTCGGAATGCAATAGTCCTCGAACTGCTTTAGAACTACCTCAATTTTCTTATCGTCGCCTTCTGAGGACCAAACAAATGTTCGAAACACTTTGTTTGCCTCTTTTCCAATCACTGCTAAAAGTGTGGCTACTTGACGTTCCTCGTCTTCTTTATCAAGCTTTGTTGCCAAAGTATAATTGCTCCAAGCGGATTTCCATTCGCGCCAGTTCGAAGCCGTTGACCCATCTGTTAAATTAAGCACGTCTGGAGGAGGTATCTGAAAATACGCCATCCTCGTTGAATTTTCGCTTGTTTCTTCGTCGCTTTCGGCTGTATAAAAGCTAACTTTCCTCAACAATAACTAGTTCTTTACTCCTGACACCATGTTACGAGTTACTAGATGATATATTTATAAGAACATACATAAAATAACCAGAAATGTAAAGTTATGCTTATCTAAACAGTCCGCCATCTTGGAACCCGTTTCAGTTCCCCGTTCTGTGACGTCCGTGTCACAGGAAACCCAAACTGCTATTCTACTATCGTTACAGTTCTTATACTACTGTACATATGCAAGAACCTGATATTGGGCACATAGTTTACAGATTTCATGATGGCATTTTAAAGTTTCCATGAAAATGCTATAGCTTAATTTAGTTATAAAAAGGTAATAAGCTTCAGCTATAATTGACCATAGCAAAATGCCGACATGTCAATTTTACTGTGATCGTTTGTGAAAAGTAGATTTTATATTTTCGAAAACAGTCACAAGATTAATACTTTAAGTCAACAAAATTAGCGTGAATAAAGTATTATCCACCAAAACGTATGCTAACAAGTCAAACTTCTCATGGCTAGTATTAAATTTAATTTAGGCCATCCTTTTTTCCTATGGTGAATTGTTATATCACATAGCTTTAGGGAATATCATTTTCAACACAGTACCTTCAGTGGCAGTCAGTCATACTGTAAATAAGGCAAAACCTTAGTTGCACTTCTATTTGCATGATAGATATTTCCAAACAACAATTCAGCTAACCAATACTGTATCACTGTCATTTGAGTACTTTTAGTTTCAAGTTGCGAATTTCCAATTTACATGACTGACTTCTGCCATCCACCACCGAATAATAATTTTATTGGTTCCCATTTGCACCAGGAACACAAACTGTTGAGTTATTAGGTTAAGTTTAAAATATTATGGGTTAGTTCACATTATGTCAAGAGTCGTAGAAAGGTACTGCAGTACCTGCAAAAAAGTAGTAATTCCATTGGTATCTATAGAATATCTTTGTCTAATCTCATACACATCTTGCTCATTGGATAGCATGTAAGGTATTTCTGCAACCTCCACATTATTTATCGAATCCTCTTGAGGCATAGGACCATCCTCATCAAACCCAAGTTCTGAAAGTCCTGCCTATTTGTGAGCACGTTGTTGACAGCTGAATAATTAGTGTTTCGACTTCTTACCATGCCACTTAACCAAAGTTGTGTTGGTGTATAGTTGGAAGCCAAGGTTACAGGGTGGCTGTTCCATTGTTCAACAAATGAATTAAAGCACCATTAATAAGTGGCAAATATACCAAGTGCAAAGCAAATAGGTGGAGTTCATTGTCTGGAATGAAAAAGTTTTGCTGCTCCATGTAAAGGAATATGTTGAAAAATCGACTAGCTATAATCCGATTTGTTTCTCTCCAGAGCCTCTCAATTCTCTGGTTTCTCACCGAGCTGCCAGTGATAAAACTGCCCCTGTTTAAACCACAATTGTTTAGCATAAACCTGGCCACTTCAATATTTTCCATCCCATAATCAGACCTTACTCGAGAAGGAAGATTGTAATTCGAAACAGCATTCTGGAACAATCTGAGGACAGTATAAGCTCTGTTGTTACTTGATGCTTCCAAATATACAATGAGTCATGAGCATCCATCGATTCCACCATGTATTACAATCCAGTAAGGTGTGATCAATTTATGGTTCCCACCTATGTGTCTGTTAAAATTATATAGGCTATGAAATTTATTCCAAAGCATTTTTTGTGTACTGTAATTGGGTATTGTTGGAAATTGATATATGTACATGAAAGGCAATGAGAAATATACCATATTTACTCGTTTGAGCGCCGCCCCCGAACAAGCACCACTCTGAAGTACTGAAAATTCAAACAAGTAAATAAGTGCTCAAACAAGTAAATGCGGTAACTGGTTTTTAAGTACCTATATCTGATAAAGGACTCCTTATGTTTTAAGTAGGCTCAAAAATGGCCTAGGATCTGAACAATGCCTAGGGTTCGAGTTAGGGTAAGGGTAAACATCATTTGACCGAAACTGCCTGTGTAAGTCATGTTGATAGCATTCAATGTGGTATGGATCAGCATGCTTACTTGGGTCTATATCTATTCATCTCCACAAAGCCTTTGATATGGTAAATCATGGCTCGCTTTTTGCAAAATGTATGATTATGGAGTAACTAAAGGCAAACTAGATTGGTTTAGGGATTATTTATTGAACCGTAAGCAATTGGTTGATTTTCATAATACATATTCTGAATCACTATCACTAAACTCGAGAGTTACGCATGGGTCCATTTTGGGGCCCCATCTGTCTGTCATCTTTGTCAATGATTTACCGAATGCTATTAAATCATGCTCAACATTGATGTATGCTGATGACATGGTTAATTTTATAGTGGAAAAAGTGTCAATGATGTTGAAAATATTGTTTCAGCAGAATTGAGCATGCTGAATTCTTGGTTGAATGTGAATAAACTTTTTCTACGGGTTGGAAAGTCTGAATGTGACAAGGAAAAGCTCAAGAAAATACAATGTAGAGCAGCAAGGGTGGTAATAAAGGTGGGGCATTGTCATGATGCATTAAATTATTTGTGATGAGAAACTCTAAAAAACAGGAGAGAACAGCATGTTTTTAAGTTCAGAAGTGTGTGAATGGAACTGTTCTGCAATTTTTAACAGATTATTTTAGTTTTAATAGTCAAGTAAAAGTAAGAATTTACCATCAAAGTAACTTTTTTTGTACTTGCCAAAAGTTAGAACGGAAATGGCAAAGAAATCTTTCTAATATAATGGAGTTCAGGTTTTTAATTGCTTATGGAACAATCTAAATTAGATGTTTTGTAATTATAATTAATAATTATTATAATATGGTAGTCCAGAGTAGTTTTATATATTAACTAGTAGTTTATACTGATAGAATATTGTAGCCTATATAGGGCTCTAGTTGATGCCAGATCAATTGAGGTCTGATGAAATTACCCTATTAAAATGAAAGTTTTATCTATCTTTCTAGTTAGATTTGATGTAGTTGATTTAATCGTTTAATTCACATTCAAATCGTGCAAGCATACCAATCATGACATTTTACCTATTTAAGGGATGTGTCAATTTAGTCACATTATCTGGTGACATGGCAACCCGTAAGCAAGCTTCGAAGTGCACACAAAATTCAAATAATACTTCAATTTGCTCACCCAAAAAATCAGTTCAAAATCAAATTGCTACACCGAATGTTTTATATCGTTTTATGAAAAAACAAGACAGCACGCCTTAGTTGAGAATGTTATATTATATTCAAAATGGCCCAAGCTACCCTTTATTTATTTACTGATCCATATCTGAGTCCCGGATACATAATTGAATATCATTTCATCTCCTCTATTTTTTTTTAGATCCTATTTAAACTTAAATAATATATATGTACACTAAATTTAAATAAATTTTATATATACATATGCTCTATATATATATATATTATGTAATAGTTAATCCCCAAGCCAACGGCGCGAAGCACTGTTCCGGGCGTAAGCCCTGGGCGAGGGTTACTAATTGTACATAAGCGAAGTTCAAAGTCACTGTTCACGGGCGATGGGATTTTGTCTGGTAAGTCATGACGTCATGCTCACGCTGATCTCAACAATATGGTGGACTATCATGAATGGCTAACACTGATTGGTCAGAATTAAAATTTGCTGTTGATCAAGTTCATCACAAATTCAAGTTATTCAACTGTCAAACAAATGTGAGAACTAAGACAAAAACGACTGCAACAAGACTCTTGAAGAGAGATTAATTCTGGGAAAATACAGAGAAGCGCCAACAATTGACTATGGTGTGAAACACAAGGCAAATTTGTTGATAATGCGTATTTATACTAGGCGTTTTAATGCTTTATAAAGGCCGGGTAGCTGTACTCATCCAGTCTATAAACTGTTTAAATGCCAGAGTAAGTTTATGTTTTGTAAATGCAAGACTGTCTTCTTATTACTAATGTAATTAATAGGTTGTATTTTATACCAAATTTAAGCTTACATTAGGCGTAACAACATACCGACGACAAATGTTGTGCCATTTAGAAAAATCAATAAAACAAGGATTAAAAACTGATATTTTGTCATTTTGAAAAAAATATACAGAAAGAATAACAATTGCTGTGTTGCTATGACAACAATCTATGCAAGTACTTCATGTAATTCCAAAAATATAGTTGCATGCTCTAAGTTTGTGGCATGGGGTTACTGCATGCATGTATTTCTAGTATAACTAATTATTCTAAACTATGAAGTATACCTCGATGGAGGTTTGCTAATATGTCCAGACCTAGTTACATAATGTTTCTCTTTAGTTTGTTTTGATCGTCGTCGCTGTTCTATTGGAGCCTCTTTGGCAATTGAATTTGGACACAAGTTACAATCATTAGCAACTGGATCTACATCAGCATCAACTTCCCGATCACACTTTTCTGATGTTAATAATTTCATCGAAGATGTTTCCCAGTAGTCGTTTCAACAAAATAAGATCTTGGTAACTTTGTATTTGAAACCACCTTGCACTTAGTTGACCATTCTTTCTTACCACCTTGTCGAACACGAACAGTTGCTCCTGAAGACAGTTTAGATAGATCTTTTAAATTCTTGTCATAATATAATTTCTGTTTCACTTTATTCTCTTGCAACTTTAACAATAAATGTTCATTATTTACCAACCGTTTAAATAAGGGTAAACAACTTCTAATCTTCCTCCCAAAAATTCTTTCCGCTGGAGACGGTAAACCATTCGCTGTAGGAGTCGACCGGTAAGATAATAGCGCTAAATATGGATCTTCATTAGCTTTCTTTGATAGCTTCCTTATAACTGAATTCTCTGCAAGTCCATTGGACTTTGGATGCTCTGGACTACTTGTGATAAGTTTAATGTTATATTCCTTGCAAAACTGCTGAAAAATTAACCTGGAATATTGCAGCCATTATCAGTGACAATTGTCCTTGGAATTCCGTGTCGAGCAAACACTGATTTCATGTTTTATTATTGTTGCACTTTGTGTATCTTGCAACAAACAAACTTCAGGGAAATTGGAAAAGTAATCTACAACAATGAGATAGTCCTGTCCCAAACAATGGAATAGATCTGCTCCAACTTTATCCCATGCACTAGAGGAAATATCATGCAATATAAGCGGTTCTTTCTGATGACGATTACTATGTTGTAAACAGACACTGGATTTTGAGATAAAATCCTCAATTTCTTCATTTATACGAGGCCAGTACATCACTTCTCTAGCTCTAGCCTTACATTTTTTAATTCCTATACCTCCTTCGTGAATACATTTTAACATGTCTCATCTCATTGATGACAGAACAACGACTTTATCCACCTTAAGAATAATTCCATCAACAACTGAAAGCTCTTCCTTAATATGATAGTACGATTTAGTTTCTGGAGAGCACTCAGAAAGTGACGACAGCCACCCGTTTCTAACAAGACTCGTTACTTCTTGTAAAACTGGATCTTTTAAAGTTTCTTCTTTAAATTCCTCAAATTTGGCAACCGAAATTGCCAAGTTTCAGACAACATAGTGAACTTGGTATTCTACTTCAGGGATTTCCGCTTCTAAAACTTCTGGCAAATATGCCCTTGATAAGGTATCAGCTATATACAAATATTTTCCAGGAGTAAATTTGACATCAAAGTCATACCTTTGTAGGCGCAGAAGGAACCTTTGTATTCTGGGTGCTGCTTTACTAATTGACTTTGTAAAAATTGGTTGTAGTGGTTTGTGATCAGACTCAACTGTAATTCTTTTTCGACATAAGTAATCATGAAATCTGTTCCAAAAACAATTGTAAGTATCTTCCTCTATCTGTGCATAGTTTATTTCACTTGATGCCATGGCTCTACTAGCATAAGCAATAGCAAACCAATCATTATCATGTTTTTTGAATTTTCTTAAATATGTAATCATGCCCGTAAACTACGAAGATCTGCTTTGTTTTCAGGAACTGGCATTTCCAAAACAGCTCGAACTTTAATTTCATCTGTTTCAACTCCATTTGCTGTAAGAGCATGTCCCAGAAATGATAATTCTTGCACACAGAAAACACATTTTACTCTGTTTAACATCAAATTTGCTTTTCTAATTCTATCTAGGACTGCTTTTAGCCTTTCATCATGCTCTTCTTGAGATTCACCCCAAACTATTATGTCATCTTGATTGTTCTTACAACCCTCAAGACCTTCTATTATTTCACTTATTTTTCATTGAAATACTTCTGAGGAATTTTTTCCACCAAATGCTAAATGATTGAACTTATATCGACCAAAAGGGGTTTGAAATGTTAGTAGCTCTGAACTAGGTTCATCTAGTTTAATTTGCCAATAGCCTGATGATGCATCTAGTTTTGTAAAGTATTTTGGACCTGCCATATCTGCAATAATATCGTTTGCATTGGAAAATGTTCCCGTAAAATTGCTTCATTAGGATTCTTTGGGTCTAGACATATTCTAATGTTTTCATTTGGTTTTTCTACAACCACAAATGAATTTACCCATTCTGCAGGTTTTTCTACTTTTGAAATAATTTGCAATTTTTCTATTCTATCAAGTTCAATTTTGACTTTTTCTTTAAGCCCAAAGAGAATACGTCTCGGAGAGTTTACAACAGGTGGTACTGTAAGGTCTAGATTGATATGGTGTTCACCATTTAGTACCCCTATTTCCCCAAAAACATCATCATACTTATGCATATAATCTGGTGTTGCTGGATTTACCACCATCACTCTTTTAATCAAACCTAAACGTTTGCAAGTTTCCAAACCAAGTATTGGTGGTGACTCAGTAGGTACTACAAAGCTTTGTACAGGATATGATTTTCCAGATGAACCAAGCTTTGTTATTCTAACTATGCATTTGCCTACTATTTAAATATTTCCACCATCATAACTTGTAAGTTTCTCCTTTGCTTTATGTAATTTAGGCTTGTTTGGTGAGCTGTTATAAATCTTTCTTGATATTATGTTACATTGTGCTCCTGTGTCTAGTTTGTAACTTATTTCTGTAACAGATGTTTGTAATCGCCAAGTCCAATCCTTTGAATGGTCGATGTCAGATGAAATTGTATTGACAAAATACTCAGTATTGCTTGTATTTAATTCCTTACTTTCTTTATTATTGCTTTCACAGGTATTTTCATTATCTATACCAGGGTCACGATCAGAAATATTTGTTCCTGATTCTACTTTTACTGAGCCTATAAAGACATTATTATCCTCAGATTCTGTAGACTCACTCTCATTTTCAACATGTACCGTCTTCACACGTTTTGATGTCAAGCATACAGCAGCAAAATGATTTAATCTACCACAAGCATAGCATACTTTACCATAAGCTGGACAATGACCTCTTTCATGTATTTTACCACAATATCTGCAAGACTTAGATTTCGATTCTTTATCTTTTTAGAATATTTTGATTTGACTTTCTATTTGTATTGTGAACTGTTTCTTGCTAATAATCATATTATGTTATCGATGTTTAACTTTAACAGATCCTACATTAGTGTCAGTTTGTATTGTATGCTTCTGTATTTCATTGTTTGTTTTCTAGTATCCTCATCTGCTTTGCACAAATGTATTGCTCGATCTAAAGTTAATTCTGGTTCTCTTAGTAGCCTTTCTTAGAGCTTCATATTGCTTACTCCACATACTATTTGATCACGAATTAAGCTATCAGTTAATTCTTTAAATTCACAATCCTGTGCTTTAGTTTTAAGTTCGTTTATAAAATCATCAACTGGTTGATTTTCATCTTGTTTTACATTAAAGAATTTAAACCTCAAAAATGTAATGTTCGATTTAGGACAGAAGTGCGCATCAAATCGCTCAATAACAGTATCATATTTCATACTATCTTCATCACTTTCAAATACAAAATTGTAATAAATGTCTCTGCTTCTCTGACCAATGCACGACAATAATGTTGAAGTCTTTATCTTATCTGCTTTCTTATCGATCTCTGTCGCAACGAAGAAGAATTCAAACTCTCTCTTCCATCGTCGCAACGCTTCAGATATATTTGCATTGTTATCCAAGTTTAACTCTTGGGGCGGCGGAATCTTTGCAGCCATAATATCTTCAACAATCTTCTTCAAATCTTAGTCTTTACACTCCTGACACCACATTTTATAACGTTTTATGTATCACAAGATAGCAACGTTCAGAATGTTATATTATATTCGAAATGGCCTAAGCTACCTTTATTTTATATACAGATCGATATCCGAGTCCTGCATGAATAATTGAAAATCATTACACCAAACACGAACACAAACATGAATGAAGGAAAAGAAGAAATTTCATGTTAAATTGCAAGATGTGTGGAATGTGATTGAGATTATGATAAAAAAACTAGACAAGCTTGACATGATCGATGAGCGAATAAAAATGATGGACCAAGAAATTAAAAAGGTAAAGAAATCAATCGAATATGCTCATGCTGAAGTACAAGGCCGAAACAGAAAAGATGGCAAAACATTTAGAAACACTAGAAATTGAAAATGAGCATCGGAACCATAGCATTATTGGTACCAAAGCGCGATCTATGCGCAATAATCTTATATTTTATAACATTAAAGAAACAGCAAAGGAAAATACGATGGAAATCATTCGCGATATTTTCGAAGAAAAATTTCATGTAGAAAATGCCTTAACTACGGTTAAGATCGATTGATCCCACAGACTTGGCAAACCTAGACGAGAAAATGAGAAACCACGACCCTATAGTGGCAAAGTTCAATTTCCACCAAGACAAAGAATACATTTTGAGGAATGCTAGAAAATTAAAGAGAACAACCATTGGAATATCTGAGAAATTTGATGAAATCATAAAAATCAGAAAAAAGTTATACCCAGACTACAAGAAGGCACAAAATGAAAGAAAAGAAATAAATTGGTATATAATAAACTTATTATTGAAGGTCAGGTTTACCACATGCCAAACAATATGATTCATATGCTAATTAATTGATATCAAATATATTTCAAAACTATTATTTACATATATAATACTGATTATATCCAACAAATCAGAACTACAATGTCTTCAAATGTCTCTGATCCTGAAAACCTGCCTTTCTATTCCTTATCACACGACGAATTTAGCAACATAAATAATCAAAACAACAAATATGTATATTTCCGTAATAATATGGATAGTTTAAGTCAACTAAAATTTAATCTGTTTCAAATCAATAGTGTCCTGGCACTATCAGAAAATAACGAGGAATTAGATGCTCTATTTGACATTAATAAAGTAGACTGTGACTATTTTCTGCTATTGGAACTAAAAAGAAAGTTATCAAATATTGAACAAAAAACTCAATTTAGTATGTTTCATTTAAATATAAGAAGCATAACTAATAAATTTGACTGATTTAGTCATCCTCTCAATTCACTGGATATACAATTTCACATAATTGGATTAACAGAAACTTGGCTAAATGACACGAATTGCGAGAACTTTAGACTCAAAGAATACGATTTTATAAGTTCTAACAGAAAAAATAAAAAATGCGGAGGAGTAAGCACTTGACATTTAAAATTCAAAATTATTTATGTGAAAATGTAGAGGATTCAATAGAACGACGTTTATAGAAATAACTAAATCAATGGGCAAAAATCTAATCATTGGAGTGATTTATACACCACCAAACAACAACATTGAATTGTTTCAACATCCAATTAATAAAATATTAAGCAAAATCGAGAAAGAAAATATAATTTGCTACCTCATAGGTAGCCCAGAAGGGCGGTGTTTTGTTTTGTTTTTATCGATGTGACATATGCATAATTATAATTAGGTAGGCAACTTCACGCAAACTAATGATACGTAGACCCCTAAATAATCCAAAAATACTTTGCATATCTTTACCACTAGTCTAAAATAATAACTGAAATAAAATCTACGATATTTTTTTATATACTTAATGTATTTTAACTTGTGAAACAAGTTTGTACAATGAAATAAATATGAAAAACGTCTGTGTATTTGTTAGATTTTTGTGTGGGACGATGCGAGATTCGCTCTTGCCACTTTTCATGACGTTCCAAATAGATTTCAGAATATACGAATTTGCAATCTCATTGGCTGGTGGAGTTTGACTGTTTCCTGACAGCCAATGCGATTGCAAATTCGTATCTGCTGAAATCTATTTGGAATCTATTTAAAATACATTAAGTATATAAAAAATATTGGAGATTTTATTTCTGTTATTATTTTAGCATAGTTGTAAAGATATGCGAAGTATTTTTGGATTATTTACGGGTCTATGTATCGTTAGTTTGTGTGAAGTTGCCTACCTTAATAATGCATATGTCACATCGATAAAAACAAAACAAATGTTCCTGGCTACTATGACCTCATGCGAGATTTTAATTTTGATCTACTTAAATCTGAATCTTGTGACCATACCAATACATTTATTGAACAGCTTTTTACATCTTTTTTCTGACTTATAACAAAACCAACAAGAATTACTGCTCATACATCTCAGATCATTTGCCTATTGTGCATTTTAATAATGTAATCACCTACAAAGATACTTTAAATTCTTCAAATACTGTAAGGTATAAAAGAATAATAAATGACCAAAACTGTAAATTTTTCATGAATTCCCTGAAAAATGTATCATGGAAGAATATCAGCAATAACAATAATCCTAATGATGCATTTAATGAATTTTCAAAATTATACCAGTCAGCTTTTGAAACAAACTTTCCTTAAAAAATTGTGAGAAGTAACATTAATAAACAAAAAAGCCCATGGATGACAAAATGTATGGACACCAAAGTCAGTAAGAAACAAAAACAAACTACACAAAGCATTTTTAAAAAATCGAACAAGAAAAAGTGAATATATTTACAAAAAATACAAAAACAAATTGAACAAGGTTATTAAATTATTCAAAAAAGTTACATTACGAAGAACAATTGATCAAGTATAAAAACAATTCTAAAATTATTTAAAAACTTTATACAAAGTTCTTAATTTTAAACAAAAAACTATAAATCTATGAACTATGAAAAATGATCTCCCAAAGAATTTATTATGGGAAATTCAGCAAATAAAATAAATGATCCAATTGATATACCTAATAAATTTAAAGAATATTTCATCAATTTAGGGCCAAAACTTGCAGCTAAAATTAAAAACAATACTTCAGGTGCTACATATTTTAACTATATGGGCAATAAAAATCAAAATTCTATGTTCTTTGACCCAATTATAGAACTTAAACTAGAAACCGAAATAAGAAACATGAACCCTAATAAAAGTCCAGGATATAATAGAATTTTAACTGAAACAATAATTCTCAGTGCAAAGAAAATATCTAAACCACTGACACATATAACACAATGCTTCACATAGGAATTATACCTCAAAAACTGAAAATTGCATTAGTTACACCAATTTTCAGAGCTAATGAAAGTAATAAATTTAAAAATTACAGACCAATCTCAGTTCTCACATGCTTTTCTAAATTGTTAGAAAAGTTTATGTATAAAAGACTTATTAAATTTATTGATCTTATCAAAACACCAATACAGATTCAGAAAAAATCGATCCATGGGATATGCTATAATCGAGATGGTTGACAAAATAACTAAAGCGGTAGATGAGGGAAAATACACAATTGGTGTTTTCCTTGATCTATCCAAAGCATTTGATACTACTAATCATAAGATTCTGGTTGATGAATTGGAACACTATGGAATGAGGTATATGCAAAAAATGGTTTGAAGATTTCTTGAGTAATGGAACGCAAATTGTGAAGTACAATTAGAGCAAATCAGAAGAAATTGCAATAACCACTGGAGTACCCAAGGTTCATTATTAGGACCACTTTTGTTTCTACTATACATAAATGATATACAAAATTGCAGTGAACTGTTGTTATCAAATATATTATTTGCAGATGACACAAGCATTTTTGTAGTCATAAATGTCTTAAGACACTGAATGAAACTATACAAATTGAATTAGATAAAATTTCAAATTGGCTCCCCGCAAATAAGCTTTCAATTAATACCTCAAGAACAAATTTTATCATATTTAGATCTTCCAAGAAAAAACAAACTCATAATGTAACAATTTCATTAAATAACAAAAATCTTAAACAAACTAGAAAGACTACATTCTTAGGTCTCATTATCGAGGAATCTCTCACATGAAATGAACACTTAGATATGATTCACAAGAAAATCATAAAGTCAGCTACAATAATGTCAAAAAGTAGACATTACATAAATAAAAATTCTCTAAAGCTACTTGATTATGCCTTCCAGTATTTTCATATCTTATTTATTTTAATTTAATTTGAGGATATGCATATAAGAAAAAAAATCAAAGATTAATGAATGTCCAAAAAAGATTAGTCAGGTTGATAGCACTCAAATCTTACACAGAACACACTAAGCCGAGTTTTAGACAATTAGAAGTGCTGAAAATTGAACAAATAATTTATTTTTTAACCACTTTATTCATGTTTCGATATCATCAATTAGAAAATTTACCCGAAATATTAAAAAATAATAAAATTCATGAATATAACACACAAAATTCATCTAAACTGCATAAATCATTTTTGAAAACAAACTATGCGAAACAAACTCTCATACACGGTATGGTGGAAAACGCGGGGTGTGGGATACGGGGTGCGGGGTCAGTGGAAAATGCGGGGTCGGTGGAAAATGCGGGGTCGGTGGAAAATGCGGGGTCGACGGTGAAAAATGCGGGGTCGACGGTGGAAAAGCTTGTCCTCATATTGAAAGTAAAATGCTAATGTGATGAACAAGGCGAATGTTTACTTCGAAATTTGCCCACTCACTTTGAGGTTTGCAACCTACCATGGATTTTGTTCTTAATTCTCGAAGGTGAAAAGTTTATTTAACAAGATTAAAACACTGGGTTGAAGGTCTGATCCAGTTAAGTTTACCACAAATAGATGTGAGAGAAGCAACGGATTTATCCAGGACTTTCTAATGCGTAAACAGGGTAGTACAGGAAAGTGTGATGAGCACAGTTTCGCTATAGCATTGCAAGAACTTATCGAAATGCAACAACGTGAGGCCGAGCTGGCAATCATTGGTAAAGGGGAGTATTGTTTACGCAAAAAATTTGACCATCTTTTTGTTTCAGCAAATGACTGGGACAAAATGAGGGAAGATCAGCGAAAGCTAGCTTTGCAGAAAATACACGTCAATGAGATAAAGGATTGCAAATCAACTGCTGTTACCGAAGCGACTAGCAAACTAGTTCATGAAACCACTCCTCTTCTTACCCATTTCCAACAGGCGGGAATTGATTGGATTCCTCGTGATCACCTAGTAAGAATAATAACGAAAGCAGTTGATACAATAAACCAACCCGAGAAAGTTGTTACTATGGATTCGGACACTTACCTTATACCATCATCATCAAAACCCAGAAATCCACACGTTATAAACACATTTCCAAACGGCAAGGTGGCTTGTAAAGATTGCCCCGGCTTTGCTTCCAGCTCAGTATGTGCTCATGCCATTGCTGTGTGCCAGAAGACAGGGAAACTGCAAACGTACCTAAAATGGCTAGCAAGAAGCAAACGAAAGACTGGGATGAACTTGTCGAAAGCTGTTTCACAAGACATGCCAGCCGGACGGGGAAGGAAAGGGAAAGGGCGCCAAGGAAGAGAAAACGAGTCCAGGAACAGCCAAGGGTAGTGATAACTCAAGCAGAAAATGTTGTTCCGAATGCAGTGTCTCCTTTGACATGTCACGTGGGAGCGCAGAATATGTCCTTATTTGGTATATAGCACCAACAGTAGCAAACCCGCAGCCAGCACCACCAATTCCACAGCGAGCACCACCAAATCCACAGCCGACGCCAATTATCTCCCAGCCAACAGCCGTCCAGCTTTTGGAAGCCTACCTTCTGCACCACTTAAACCACCTTATCCAAGATCGCAAGAGAATCAAATTTTTGTGTATCTTCTTCGCTTCTGTCCTCAACAGACAGGTGTTTGTTTTGGATGTGGAAACAGTCTTAAAGACAATGGTATTATATTCCCTCCTCGGCTTGATTTAGTTCTTGTTTCGAAGATGAAGAGGGAGTGGGTGTATGGTGGTCAATTATTCAGTAAAGTCTGCAATGTTTACTTTCACTGCCATATTCAGTGTGTAAGGCGAAAACAACCTTATGCAAATCCTCGGGCATTTGTTGTTACACCAGAAATAAGAAACTGCCTTGAGACATCTCATGTAAATTTCCTTAGAGTGTATTTGGGTATAGTGGTGTAACTGTTTACTTGTATTTAGACTATAGAATCTGTTGCGTTTTGTTTAGTTTACAATGCAAAGAATGCTTTACGTTCGGTGTTCTGTGTGGTTAAACGCTTAACGTCGTGCTCTGTTAAACATGGCAAAGGAAATTGGTACGAATCAACGACAGAGATTTTTCGATAGTTTTCAAACAGAACGTCAGTTTAAAACCTATAATCTCGCCCAATATTGAACAAAAGATCAAGCACTATAACATACACCAAATAACACAATGTAAAACTTATTTAAAAGTCGTAGTTGGTACATTTTTACATTAAATCAAACACCGATACTTTTTCGAGCTTTCTGGTAGGTCTAATGCCTATCGACCAATTGACATTTATTTTCAGATGCCTTTATTTACACTACAGTGCTAGATAGAGACACGGATACGGGCGCGTAAAATGTAATTTCTGAGACTTAAGATTAAAATTTACCCCAGCTAAAAACCCTCTACAAGTCTCGCGTTAAATGTTTCAGGATTCTGCCCCGTCGCTATTCGCTTCTTCCGGCGCCTCTGCTTCCACTATTAAAGAGCTTTAGAATTGTCTACGTTTACGAGAACAAGTCGACTACAAGCCTTTGCCGTTGAAAATTATCTACTACAAACTCGATAATGATTAATGTCCTGTTTTTTGACACAATATATGTCTTGAAAACAGCAGCTAATACAAGAAAACGAATATAGCTTTATAGGAGTTTCTCGTAGCCGTAGTCAAATCTAAAATTGCTGTTATGCGAGTGAAAGTTGCGCTGTACTGCTGTGTGATGCTGATAACCGACTTTTAATTTTTTACTGCAAGTAGCCTTATTGTAATAGTAATCGTAAGTATAAAATATAAAAATATTTGAAAGAAACCTTCAATGGTTATCCCTATGTGTGGTAGACTCTTCAATTGTAATTCATTTTCCCGCGTCGACCCACTTCTGCAGGGGTAATGGGGTATTACCCTAGGTACAAGGTTGGGTCGACCTCGCATTTTCCACCGTCGACCCCGCATTTTCCACTGTCGACCCCGCATTTTCCACCGTCGACCCCGCATTTTCCACCGTCGACCCCGCATTTCCCACCGTAGACCCCGCATCTCATATCCCGTATCCCACACCCCGCGTTTTCCACCATACCCTCAAACACAGAGAAGTTGATATTTGAAATAGTTTAGATTGCAATTATAAACATATTAAATCTTATTTTTCGTTCAAAAAAGATAAAGAATTACTCATTAAAAACTCTTCTAAATACCACATTCATGTCGTTACAACTGAAATATTTATTCTCTTTAACATACTTTTGCTTACATTGTACATATTGTTAATTATTATTAACTTGTTTGTTAACTTGTTTTTATTATCATCAACTGATTTACTGTTAGTATTATTTAAATTAACTAGAAATACATGCATACAGCAACCCTCACCACTAACCAAGCATGCAACCATATTTTCAGAATTACATGAAGTATTTGTATTAATTGTATAGGTTGTTGTCATAGCAACACGGCAATTTTTATTCTTTCTGTATATTTTTTCAAAACGACAAAATATCATTTTTAATCCTTGTTTTATTGACAATTTTTTAAATTGGCACAACATCTGTCATTGGTATGTTATTATGCCTAATGTAAGCTTAAATTTGGTATAAAACACGACCTATTAAGTAGTATTAATTACGCAAAACATTTTGAAATATTTATGAAACTAAATTTTTATCTACATAAACTATGAGTTTTAAATATATAACCGTTTCAAGCCCATTTTACAGGGTGTCCCCAAAAAAGCAGAGTTCTGCATTCAAGTTTAAATTTTGAAAAGAATAATAAGCAGTGAAACTAGCATTTGTTCTCATTTAAAAGTGCGTATCTATTCAGCTTTTTTTTGGATATGTTGTCGATGAAATTTGAGTGAATGAGTTACAGTTACGGTACATTAATCCATCGCGATTGTAAGTTTTAAAATTGAGACAGTGCTTTAATTACATCACATGTCCTCAATCTGTATCCAAAGTGGCAATCTTGATTTCATATCTGGAAGCTGAACATTTATCTTATATTTTATTATTTTTCATGATTTGTAGATCTTGTTTAATAAAAGTGAGTTTGGGGCAGCGTGCATTAAATTTCAACTTTAATGTGGTGAATGTATTAAATTTCAATCAGATCTATTTAATTTTGATCAAGGGAATCTCAATCAGAAAAAATCTTTATTGATATTTTGTGCAATTCTGTTGATAATTAGTATAAAATGATTTTCAACAAGGAGAATTACTTTTCCTGTGAACATTAATTGAACATTGGTCAGTCTCAAACTACCCATGTGACACCAAATTATGTGCTTTTTTGGAGCATCTCAAATTGACCACTTGCGCTAAAATTATTGCTGTGATCTTATTAATTGCTTGAAGTAAACAAGGATTACCTTGTTCGAAAGGCAAATGAACAAGCCACAAAACTAAAAATTAGTCGCTCTATTTGATCAAGTTTTCACTTAGCAATCAATTCTGTATATCTTCGCTTGTATTCTTTTTAGATGTAAAGTTTGTCAATATTTTGAAATACAGTAATAGGAAGACAGTCTTGCATATACAAAACATAAACTTATTCTAGAATTTAAACAGTAATACACTGGAGGAGTACGGCTACGCTGGCCTTTTTAAGGGGGTCCACTTTTTTTCATTTTTATTTCATTCAGACTGTAGTTTAACTATATTGTTAAGTCTCCTTCTCTGACTTGAAAAATGTGATATTAAGTATTAACGTTGCCATAGTTACTGAAATAGAGTGTCTTCTCAGCTTAACTTTAAGCAATTTTGTATGCATGATTTCGAGAGAAATATACTGTATATGATAGAAACTTGAAACGAATTTTTGTTTATTACCAAAGACAATGGCTAGGAAGTGAACCTAAACTGTTTCATGACAATGCAAAAAGCACCTCTGAAATCAACAATTATATTTTTGAATGTTTAAGCTGTGCATTCAGTATTGCAATATCTTTGCTAAATTATAGAAAAGATTGCTTATTTTAGGTTTACCTCCTAGCGAAGGGATGTTACTGCATTATCAGAAAGTTTCACATTTAAATATTGAGTATCAGCCAAGTTATTGTGTTTGAAATGTGGAAAATTGTCCTTTTCAACAGCCAAAGAAAATAGCTTAATGTTTCTTTTACATATATTATGTTACAGTTAGTGTAATGTCGAAAATGTGGAATAAATATTGTATTTAAGCAATTTCAGAATATGCTATTCTATACTGTATTCATGATAGGTATGTTCGAGTACTTGAAAACTCTGAAGGTAACTTTATTGTTAATTTCTTTGAAAAAATAAGACTAGAAAGTTATCTCATTACTAATTATGAGCTGCAATGTACCCTACCTATTTTTTTTTAACTTATTAATGGGAGCTTTGCAGCTTAATGGATTAATGACTGCTTTGAACATTTCTCAAGTTAACATACCATACAGGAATGTTTTTTATTGATATCATATACATGTTGTATGGCAAAAATACCTAAAATATGGCTATGGGTATCTTTGTCACAAATATGTTAGTAATATTAATTTTACAATTGTAGGCACAATATTTAGCAACTTGACCAATATTTAGCAAGCCCATCACATTGTATTCTGTAATATCTTTGCTGAATCTGTTTGTACCTATGATTATACAACTTATGCAACCAACATTGCACCTTATCTTTAACCCAATAAGCTCTACAGCGCTCACTTTAATAAGGAAATGTGATCCAAGGTCAGTTTGGGTAGGGTATGTAATGCAAATTCCAGGTCACTGTAAAACAGATCTGCCATGTGTCAAAATAGCAGGCAATGCCCTTGATTCCACATCAGACAACTTCTACTGCCAGAACCAGAATACAAACAGTTTCTAGAGCAAATCTAATTATCTGTGGGTGGTATGGCCTGCCCATTCTTTTTGGACTGTAATAGTTTCATTTACTCTTGCCAGAAGAAGTGTGCGTGTGTGGGGGGGGGGGGAGATTAATAAAATGTCTTTCTCAAAGCTTTCACTGAATGCCAATTCCATCTTTTCTTATTTCTACCTGGAGTTTTTACAGGCAGTTCTTGAGGTCTTTTATCTGTAATCTTGATGAAATAACAGTTGCTTGCAGTTTCTCAGGAACATATGTAGATAATGGCGCTTTCACTGGGGCTGAAGAAGCTGTCTTGCTTTTGGCAGCTCTTTTAATGCATTTGATCAGGTGATCAAGCTTTACACACCATCTTTGAATGTGTAATCACCTCAAAAGCAACTGCTCAATATCACACTGACACTTCAAAATGTGGTTCATCAACAGGAATAACTTTCTGAACAGAATGTCATACAACAGACTTGGGATCTGGGTTTCATGTAGGGTCACAGGCACAGACAAAACGTTGTCATCTTGCCCCAAGCCCTCACATAGACACAAATAGTCTATCAACTCAAAGTTAATAGAGCTAGATGGTTTGGAAACTCATTAGAACAACAATATAAGTCATTATCCATGTTTTTGTTCTGGTTTATGCAGGATTGTATTTTCACCTAACCAATAGCAATGTTTTAGGAAATTTAGCCATCTGCGACTTGAACAATAGGATAATTTAAGAACACCTGACGATGAAGAACGATATTTTTGAATAAACCAACATAGATAATGAGTTATATTGTTATTCTAAAGAGTTTCCAAACCATCTACTGTATTAACTATGATCAACTTAAGCAATTATGCTATCCCTAGAACACTTCACTGAACACTTTGTTCTTTAAAGTGCCTATGATTGATGAAGATGACAAGTTAAAAAATTACTTTTTAATCTGTCTTGCTGAAATGTTTGATTACAAATTCTCAGATACATAATGATACTGTCCATGTTAAAAAAGTTACATTTGTGTGATTGTGGTAATTCATTTAAATTCTAAGTACTCACTTCTCGAAAATTAGTAATATCATAATGCAATATAGTATTATTGTTTGTGATGTTTTTCTAAGATGGGAAGCCTAGGTCAAAGTCATGATCGCATTCCTATCAAGATCTTAAAATGATTAAAAAGTGTTGAACTGATCTAGTTGCACTTAGACACTTTCTTTTAAGTTTGCTGGAATAAAAAACTAGAGGAACAAAATGGTTAGGGTGAAAAGTTTCACTAGGTTCAACAATACCTTCATGACAAAATAAACTCTGAAGAGCATCTGAAAATACTTTGGCAGGGTTTCTTGGATGTACTAGAGAGTTAAACATTAGTTTATGGCATAGTTCCCCTGAATCTGGGTAGTATGTTTGAATATCTTAATTCCCTACAACAGATGACTTAAAAGACAAAGAAATGAGGACCATTTCTTATCATGGCAGTTTAAAAACTGGCTTCCTCTTTTACAAGGTCTTTAGTCATCAAACCTGAATCCAGTCTTGTGATACAAACCAAAGCTAAAGATTCTTTAAGCTGTTGTGAAATCCAATATGCTTTTCCACAATAGTTGAAAATAATGGATGTTGAGAATAGAATTCCGCATTAATAAACAGTTCAATTGAAGTATGTTTTCTTAAAATGGGTACCCAACTGTTATCACCTACCAGAATCAACGACACATAACTGTAGAGGCAATTACCTGAAGCTTCTGATCCAAAAAATGCACCACCATTTCAGAGTTAAATCAGTTAATACAAACAGAGGGTCAAATTACAAAGAGCATCGTGTAAACTTAATAGGCTTTATAGACTGTTAACTAAAATATTAATTATATTCTCAAGTTGTTTAACATTTAGGCACATAAAATCCCTCATTTAAAATTAAGAAAGGAGAACATAAAATGATTCAATACAAATCGTGGCATGTGTACATATAATATGCTATAAATAAACACGTGCATGCTACTTAACTACATTAATTCATCGCAGATATTTCAGAAAATGCAAATTTCACAAAATATAATTATAACACCCAACTTGGCAAGTTTCTCCTGAGGCTTCTAGGCGCAATGGGTCATGGTGAAGTACGCTATAAGCCTATAAAGTATTGGAAGTTGCTCGTCGAACAGACGAATATGTACATTTGAAGTCAAAATGTATATTTTAGAGCGCGTTGCCGTGTCATATTTCAACTTCGCATTTGTCATACGAATATATTGCAGCTAATATCATGTTTACTAATTTTGTTATATTTTTATACCTTATAGCAGTACACACTCTTCCTTTATTATTTGGGTTACCACCACGAACTTTGAGAGGCACGTATATTTCAACTGAGAAGTCCGTACTCAAAGCTTTTATCGCTCGATATTGTCGATGCCGCACGATAATCCTCGTTTAAAAGAAAACTTGAGCTGCTCGAGGGCTTCTACATTGTTTTCCAAAATCGCATTTCGAACAGCAGCGTACAAATCACTATTCGACATCGTAAAATAACTTTTCAAGTCAACTATGAACCTTCGTATACTCGAATATAAGATTAGCATGGAAAGGACTGCTTTGTATGAATTGAATTTTGCAATTTTCAATGACTGTAGCCCCAGCCTTACCCCAGCCGCAAATAAGTCTGAATCAGTCCAAAAAATCAGCCGATAGAAATAGTCAATATTTTCAAATTGACCAATCATAACAAAATATATGGACTAATATAGACTCCTTTAAGGTACAAATAAGTCAGACCACCCCACAGATCAGTCCAACTCAGTCCAGATTGTCTATAAACCAATCAAATGAGCAGATTCGAGACTGAGTCGGTCACCCGCTTCGGCGAGATTCTGGTGTTTCACCGCTGCTCTCGATAAGCATATCGCTTCCTCAAAATGAAGCACGTAACACGTAACTGGACTATGATATGAAATTCATATTATAATCACATAAATTATTCTAATTTCGAAATAATATTTTTTTTTTGCAAAAAATACGTCAGTCAGGCGACTGATAGGATGTACCCTAGATCCGCCTGTGATAAGGACAAATACATACCAGTTACAATGCATTCAGGCTTAAAATGAAGTTTGCACACGTAAATATTGTTCTCCTCAATTCTGCGCTTCAAATCAGTATCTGATGGGATTTTTAAGTCACCCTTGAGGAAGCTTCTGCCACATAGTGTTGTGATGATGGTACAAATGTTTGCTGGCAGTAATCATTCAGTTATTCCTAGGAGATAATTTCTTGTAACAGCTTCAAATATGTATGGAGGTTTAGAATGCTTCTTGCTTGGTTTTATCTTTTCCTGGGAAATGTTATTCTGTGTATGACTTCAACCGTTTGGAGGTTGATCTATAACAGGTTGGACTTTTACTTCAGCTTGTGAAGATATATTCTATTGACATGGTTGCAGTGGAGATTTTAAAGACGAAATTTTACCATTCAGATTAATAGTTTCATTGACTTCTTGCAGGTTGACACATTCTGGAGTTTCCAGTGCTATCATGATGATGTCTTCAGTGTATCCAGCTGTGCTTTCATTGGTACTGATTTCCTTGTTGTTGTTTTTGGATGCAGAATAGCTTCCTTGGCCATAAAAAGTCTTAATTCCAAAAAATTGTTGGTCAACAATTCCCTTACGTAGGAAGATGGACAGGAAGATGTTTTGTGGAATGAGTGCCAACATCCTTGCAATAGCTACTATGAATCAATTGGTTTGTTAACTGTGCAGGATATATTATCAAATTTGCAGTTTTCATTTGAAACTATGGTAGAATTACAATCAAGTGGAAGAATCATGTACTTATCTTTAACATAAATATATCAGGTAAGGTATCCTTGTTCTCTTTCTTTGGTCATGGAAGCTGATCTGGGTTTGCTCTAGATTAATCCCCGAGCTGCAGCACTGCCCAGGCAAAGCCCGGGGGAGGGTTACTAATTCTGAGATGCGAAAGTCATCTGCCATTATGTGTTGGTTTGATGATAGCCATGATGATAGCCATGATGATAGCCATAATGATTCCACATTTTAATTTCGAAGTTTATGTTTCTTTGTTTTGTAAAAGCAAGACTGTAGTTTTATTTTAAGTGTGAAAATAATTTACAAGTTAAAACTATGACAGTAGCTATTTTAATAAAAAATGCATGGGTTGAAATGGTTTTTATTGCAAAACAAATATTCGATAGTTTATGAATATTCATCAAACCATTTTAATGATGTAGCGTAATAAATTGTATTTCATACCGTACCAAAGTTCACACTATGCATAGTGACATACGGACCACAGACATTTAAAAAATTAAGTATTTTGACATTAAAACTGGTAATTTTTTCATTATTTTCACAGCTATTTAAAAAATATAGACCGCATTATTAAAAACTGCCATGTTGGCGTGTTGCTATGACAACAATCCTGCAAATACTTCATCTTCCAAAAATGTAGTTGCATCTTTGATATATTAAGGTGAGGGGTTTTGCATGCATACATGTATTTCTAGTAAATGTATGCTCCTCAAGCATTGTGCACATGTAGCTCTGAGAAAATTCAACTGTTGTTGAGAGACACTAAATTGTTTTGGATGTGTAAATATAGAGTGAAAGTAGGATAGTTCATCTTTAGACTAAAGATATTTTGGCCCATGTTTGTTAACTTCTCAGCAGTGTCTGAAGGATTTGTTTGTGCCTAAACAATATTGTGAGTGATTTCCACGAGTGTTTAGTTAAATAATCATAATTGAACCAGTGATTAGTGCAGGACAACCATAAATTACCCAAATTCTAATCATAGCATTTTAGTATTCTTTAAAGTCATTTTTCTTAAATGTGATTGTATAAATTGACAAGATGAGTGAAAGGTAGTTATCCAGAAGGTTGAGAAGTACTCCGTATCGAAGATCTTTGAAATACTGGAACAATGATTTAGTTCATTCTCCGATAAGGGTCCATGCATCATAAACGATTTCCAGGATCAAATGTATTCTCCATGGCTTGGGTGTTTATGCCAATTTACATCCTGGGAAAAGGTAACTGCATACCTTTTGTTTTCTGCTGTTTAGTGATATGAAGTGGGTCCAAGGTTGAAACAATATGTATGATAAATGTAGGAACATCTAATGATGATGATGGTATAGCTGTGCTGTTAGGGATACTGTAGCAAAATCTTTTCACGTAAACTGACTCCATAGAATTTATTAAATGAAGAGCATCCTTTGTCCCTGTATCTTGCACTTCACTGTCATTACAAAAATGGTGCTCCTCTAGAATTTGCCTTTCCAGGTCAGGGGCTAAAAGATTACTTTTGTTAACCACTGTGGCATGGTATTTGAATGGGTACTGGAAAGCAATGCCATTGAATGTTGAGCTGTTATTGCATCTGTGCAGGCTTTGATATTTACAGCCTCATAATGAATATTTGAAATATTTTTTTTTGCTTTTTGACTGCTTTTAGGGCTTTCATAACAATGGTACACATGCTCGTGCAATTAAAAAATTGTTGGTGGTTTGGGTGCCTGTTGATGTGGAATTTTATGAAGACATCAATAATAAATACATGTTTTATGGAAGCTTCAGAAAAAAATTCTATTTGAGAACTTGAAGTGTCGCATCCTGCCAACAGCCATCACAGAATTTGGTTAAATATATTCTCTGCTTCAGCTGAGTGGCAAAATTGAATTGATCAGGGTCATGTTTAGATGGATATTTTTGCACTATAACTTCTTCATTTTCCCTTTTAACCTGTCAAGTTCATGTTGGAAGTCACATGCTGCAAAAATAAAATATTCTACCACTTATTCACGAATGTCAGATCATTTGAATACCATGGATGTTGGATTGGCCTTGGGGTTAGGTACTGTGGTGGAATAGCTTGATAGAACTGATAGGGGTTGCAAAGTCGGTGGTATAACAATTGCCCTGCTACAATAGCAGGCTGCGTGACCCAGTGTATATTATGTGCACCGTTGTGGAGCCTGTCTGTTCCTGCATGGACGATTTGCATGTTATCCATGACAGGCTTGGTTGCAGCAGCTTCAGGATCATCAAGTTGGTAATCACTATTAGTTTTTACATGGTTTAGTTTAGCTTTGCCCTCATTAGCTTGACCATCTTTTTGTTTTTAGGATGCGGATGCAAAACTCACTAAAACTCTTCATCATGTGATGTGCTGCAAGTGTTGACTTTTGGATGGTTTCGTGTAGGAGGGTTCTGTGTTTTACGCTCTCGAGTCTTTGGTTTGACCGATTCAGGTGATAGATACTCACATGAAAGCAACATGCTACAGTGTAGTGTACTCAGACTGAAATTCATATGCATGGCTATCGGGACCATTTTTCGACACCACAAGGTAAACCTCCTCCCCCAAAAGGATCATAACTTTTCTGGGCCTCCTCAAGGGGACAAGGTACAGACCAGCACTCGGTCTCCTGGTTCTAAAACAGATGAGCAAACTTAGCTATCGTATTGTTTCTTACCACATTGCTTGTTCATGTTTGCTGCTGTCGATGCTTTAGTGCATGCCTCTTGCATTGGTGTTTTCTTTCCATTTTGCAATGTATGGAGGGTAACCAGTTGACTCAGATTTTTCATTGAGGTTAAACGCAAGATCAATAAATAGGCAAACATGGAGAATGGTCGAACAACAGGAAGAATGTGGAATAACCTGTGAGGAGTAGCAGTTGTAGGTGTGTACAAGTTTGTCAGTGTGTCTTGTGGGTTTCGGGTAGAATCAACATTCCAAGTAATGTGCTGTTCATGCACTTGACCATGCATTGCCTTGCAGGTGATAAGGTGTTGGGCATGTTTGACCGACCCCTGACAATTTCTCAAGTCTTTGAAATTGGTTGGTTGTGGAATTCTTTGCCCTGGTCATGGTGGATTTGCTCCAGAAAACCAAGTCTTAGTAATAAAGTCAAATATTTTGTCAGCAGCTGTAGTTCCTGCTTTGTTCTGCCACCGGTATATATCTGAAACTTCATAATTGGGAGGTATCTGCATCTGTATAAAGGTATCTGCATCTGTATAAAGGTATCTGCATCAGTGTTACTTTCCCCAGGCTGGTATTTGATGTTGAAATAAAAATCTGACAGCTCCCCTACCCAATGTTGTCCAGTAGAATTGAGTTTAGCCATAGTCAAAACAGAAGTAAGGGGTTGTTGTCCATGAATACTGTAAATTCCAACACATAGTAAAAGTAATTGCAGAAATGGTCAGTGACTGCCTACTTTAAAGCAAGAAACTCTAGCTTGTCTGAGTGAAGATAAAAGTTCTTTTTTTCTGGGGTCAATGCCCTCAAGGCATATGCGATAACTCACACACAGACTATTTTATTAGAGGCATCTGTGGAGGCATCCGTGGGAACAACTAACTGCTTAACATCCTGAGGATATGCTAGAATCAGCTGAAACCTTATCCCTTCAATTGGGACACTCAAAATCTCAGCGTGTCTCGAGTCCATCGTATGGGTGAGAATTTGAGAGTTGTCGATGGTTGGAGCTCTTTGTGGTGTTTCTTTTGCATTAGGTTCTGGTTTATTGTTCCATTCAAGAGGTCATATAATGGTTTCGCATTGATCTCCATGATCTTGCGTACTTCACCTATGGTTGTGGCTTTTACTTTTTCTAATGTTATTACCACCTCTGTTGCTTTTGGATCCATTTGGTAGCCATCTACTGAGATAATTTGCCCACAAAATGAAACTACTCTTAAATAACTCACACTTCACCAGCTTAAGCTTGACAGATGCCTTAAATGTTCAAAATGCTTGCTAAATGTCTTCGAGTGCACAATGACCTCATCCAAATATGAAATGCATATGCTGTGCCTTAAATCCAGTAAAGCAGTTCTCTATAAACCTCTGAAAATTTACAGGTGCATTAGACCAAACACTATTCTTATCCATTCATATAAACAACAGGGGATTATAAATGCAGTCATGGGTTGGCTTCCTCAAAACTCGGATGGTAAGCCTTCCATTTATCAAGTACACTGAACCATTGGTTGCCCCCAAGTTATCAAACGTTTCCTGCATATTTGGGATTGGGTGATGGTCTGGAAAAGTTTTCTTGTTCAAACTTCTGTACTCCACACATAAGCACATCCCACCACCCCCCACGCGCACAGTACACTGCTCAAGTATGGGAATGTGGATTTCCAGATAAACTTCCTATTTAGTAAGTCCTCGATGTATGATTTTACTTGCGGGTACAGTGGTCTTGAAATAGAAAGGTATTTTTTCTGTACTGGTTCATTGTCTGTCAGTTTAATATTCATCTGTAGTTATTTAATGCGCCCAATATCTTCATCATGAGATGTGAAAGTGTCTGCTTCTTGGTATAACATCTCTCTCACCTGTTGCTGCTGCTCTGGTTTCAAACCGCTCAGGTGTGCATCGAGAACTTTACATACTACACTTTAATGGAAAGATGAGCCCTTCATGGTTGAGTTATTCATTTCTGGATTTTAGACTGGAATTCCATTTTTGTCTTCTGTACTCGCATTATTTAAATGAACTTCTAGCAGGGTTACTGAACACACTGAAAGTAACACACTGCAGTAAAAGAAAGTAAAATAGAAGAAGTAAAATGATATCATGTTCGGCTGTATTTGACACCGGGATATCTGTACTGCTAGATTTCCCCCTCTTTACAGTTGTAAGACTTTCGTGGACAGTTAAACCAGAAGACCAGTTTGGTTGCTTGTCGGGCTCAAATAGCACTGGGCTTCAGCAATAATAGGCAGGCTGAGTTCTTGTCTTGTTACTAAGAATGGTACTGAAATTTAGCTTATATCATCCAAAAGTTTAAAGTTTATTTCCACTCATCCATTATAGGGGATTCTAGTTCCAATAGCTGATTCTAGCTTCAATTCACTGATATCTTTGGCAACATTGTTGGAAAATTACAGTACATCAGTTTCAATAGGAGTAAGGTGATTACTAAAAACATTTTCATCAGCACAGTCCCCAGGTCCTCGTCTGTTGCACCAGAAATGTTTTTAATGGCTGTACAAAAAGTTTTTTGTTCTTTCCAATGTTTCTTTTGACAGTTGTGCAAAAAATATTTCAAAAGTTCACATCATAGAAATAATAGATATAGAATGCATACTCTTATCTTTTCTCAGTAAAAATTTTGTCTCCACAAAATGGCAGATTTATAAGGGCATTTTGGCTAGTCCCAGACTCTTACACAGAGAATTTCGCGCGGTTGCGAGGAGTGCGATTGTTTTTTACAGAAAGATAAAAATTCGTGACTTTACTTAGAAAAATGGTTCATAAAAACTTTTAAACAAAGGAAAACGAATTTTATGAGTTTTTCACGAGAAAGTATTAGTCCTGAGCAGATAATACAAAGAAATTGGAGTTACAAAATACAAGTTTTCAAGATTGCTGCAAAAGCCGAAAAAGATATAACTCAAAAACAGAGTCAGAGGATGAAAAACAGTCTCAACAGGTGTGTTTTAGCATTTTAAAATACATGTATATGAAAACACTTATGATGATTGATAGTTACAAAGAACGAAATGGTTACCTTTGTTGGTTTTTGTTTATATTTAAAAGGCATGCAATTTGGCAATGACAATTTCAAGTAATCAATATTTGCTCATACAATTACATCGTACACTCAACATAATAGTTTACTATAGTTTACACAGCTGCTGTTTTTTGAAACGGAAACTGAAAGATATATTATTAAGCTTCAAAAGTCAATGAAAAAACGATTATTTAGCCACTTTGGCTTTATGTTATGTTTTAGAACATTATTTATTAAAAGACCAATATTTACAAATATGGCTGCTACTTTTATACTATTTTGGTACTGCAGGCTCACATGCTATTTCATGTACTTCATATAACATTACATCCATATTATTATTTAAAAAAATTTAAAAAAAAAACTTAATTACTATTGTCAACCTTAATATTATAATTACTTCATTACTCTATCTAAACTAATTCTATATGTTTTTTTTAAACATTTATTGAAAGACCAATATTTACAAATATGGCTGCTACTTTTATACTATTTTGGTACTGCAGGCTCACATGCTATTTTATGTACTTCATATAACATTACAGTTTACAGCAAAATTTTCAGTCAAGCTTTGCCTTTGAGAATACAAAATGTTTCAAAATTATATCATGTTTACGCAAAACTACAAGTTTTTTCGTGACCGAGTATGCATTCCATATCTATTATTTCTATGGTTCACATACAGAGCAAACATTAAATTCACCTGACACTGTTTCTTATTTTGCGCAGTTATTACAATGGGACTTTCTCATCTCTCTTGGAGGGGCTAGTCCCTATCCCTCGGCATCACACACCTCTCCGGTTTCCTTGTTTCTGATGTTTCATCCTGCAGTACCATGTAATGTGGTTTGAGCCCGCCACAAATAAAACAGTGGTCACATGAATTTGCCATACTTTTTTCCTCACATTTCTGGCAGCCATGTTTTTTTGGGAAGGTGTTGCATGCCCCTCACCATCTCTTGTTCTGGCAGGCTCTTTGAACTTTGGCGACCGTCTCACCTAGTGTCTTCATCTCGGTTTGCGTTGTGGCCACATCAGACTTCACCACTTTAAGGGCAGCTAACACCCTGTCCTCTTCTTTCTTTTCTTTTAGACCACTAAATACCTTTTCAAAGAACACATGCTTGCTTGTTTTGCTTTGCCTGAAACACCAAATTAATTAACTTTCTCTGCTTCAGCTGACATGACTTGATTAGTCACTTAAATCAATTAAATAGTTAAATCTTCCTCTGCAACACTGGGATCCTTAAGTGCAGGTCACATTTTTGCTCAGACACTCTCATGAATTAGATCAGTTTCCAACTGCATGGAGAAATAGTTCTTTTGACAGAAATTTCATCATAAGTAATATTGCTCCAGATTCCTAGGAGGCAAATATAATTTTCTGATGAACAGTTAGTGCTTGAATCAGAAATGATCGAGCATCCTCTTTGGGATTCTGTATGATTTCTTCCATTTCTTTGTTAAACACTGTAACCTGCACAGTGATTACAGTATATAAATGTGATTGTATTTTAGTTAGCAAACATCGTATTTAGATTGTGCCATTAATTCCACAATAATATATGTTTTAGTGTACCTTAAGCATATGTTAACACCTTCCAAAACTGCAGGATAGTACAAGAATTAAGTCTTCACAACATTTCATTTATTATCTCCTTAAAACTTTGAATAATTTTTGTGCTTTAGCATAAGTTACCACCATTCAAAATTGCAAGATAGTCCAAGCATATACTTTTCATAACATTTCATTGATTTCCCCTTAAAATCTTTGAAACATTTCCTGCTTGAGCCCCCAAATTTTACATGGTTCCTTTAACAATCAGAAATCAATGCTTGTATGGTTTAGTTTGCTTTAATAATTGTAAAAAAGAACTTATCTGAACAATTTTATGTCCTACTTGATTTCTTTTTTTCAAAAACGTCCATGCTACATACTTTGTTCCAACCTTGTTCCCAAGGTCTTTCCTTGGGGGGTTAATCAAATCTCGTGACTAAGTTTAAGTGGAATTCAAGCGTCAATGCTTTCCGTCAAAAAATGCCCAGAACTGTCGGATGAGTCTGAAGAAAATATTGATTTGAAGCTATGTGAGGAAGACAAGCTGCATATATGATTACCATTGAGTATATTTATTGTTACACTATTGCAGGGGCAGTGAATTCAGGAAAGACTATGGAAAATTGGATGGATTGTGTGCTATGTTTCCAGATAGTCCAGTTATTGCAATGACTGCAACAGCTAGCTACACAGACATGAGCATTATACAGGAGTCACTTGGATTAAAAAAGTGCAAGCTTATTGTTGCCAATCCTAACAGAACAAATATTTACTATGACAAAGTCTTTCGACATGGTCATGATGCTGTTGAATCCATTTTGACACCTGTTGCCCAAGGCCTGTTAGATGCCAAAATTGACTACTCACTGTAGCAAAATTTGTAGCAAAGGAAATTTTTAATCAACCTCGAAGATTATAATTTCCAGTTAAATTTTTGAAAATGCAGTATCAAACCATTTGAGTTCGAGCTACAAATACCAGTTGAGATATTAATATGGGAAGTGCCTAACAGAGGGAGTCGTATACCAAGCGACAGTTAAAAGAGAGGACACTGGCGATGTCCAAACATACCTTCTAAGTAAGATTGCTTGAGTTAACAGGAAATCCAGTCATGTCTGCTTTAGTATCTCCGTGCGAAGAAGCTAAATTGAACAGGGTGAAATCTTTCTTGATGCGAACTCAATATGCTTGTTCCAGTATCTGTAGCCGTGTGGACAATCTAAATTGAAAAAGGTAGCATCACAGTTAATAGAAGAAGACTGGTTAGGCTAGTTGTACCACGTGACCAAATATGTTATTCAACTTTGTTTTGACGGTCACGTGATGCGTTCCCTGCATCAAATTTCAATCGCTTATTAAAACACTATAGAGTGTAGAGATAATCTGGGTTCACAAGTTCGAAAACAAAGCGTTTCTTCTTATTTCAATATGAATTTTGGTGAGATGGAAAGTTAGACGCCATGCCGGGCGAAAACTGTGCGTTATACGGGTGTCCTAGCAGTAGAAAGCATTGGCTTTCTTTCTTTAAAATACCCTCAGTTCACGCCGATGATAGCGAACACACAAAAGCTTTGAAGACCAGCGCACGAAATGGATGGTTGAAAGTTATATTGCGGACAAGAGAGTCGACTGCAGAGCTAATGAAGCGGATTGAAGCCAGCAATATTTATCTTTGCGAACTTCACTTCAAGCCAGATTGTATTTTAACAAGTACAAACTTGTATTGCATTTTATGCGACTCATTAGAACAAAGGGTCTATTCATGAATAATTGAACAGTGCTTGAAAGTTGAAATATATTAATATTTTAAGCAGATTGTATGACTCTAATATAGCTTTATTATTTATATTATTTTTCTTAAAGATCCAAAATGAAAAAGTTTGGTTACTGGGAGTATTCCAACCGAGAAATTGCCCCAGAAATCCCACGATGTTCCAACGAAAACACGTCGGACTTTGGTGCGAAATGTATTAGGATCAGAGGAAAATATGTTATCAACATCTTTTGATATGATACATGAATTCGATATCCTAACATAGAAAATCTTCGAATTCAGCTTACCACTGAAGTATTATTACCATGGACAGTGGAAACCGAGAAAACAACACCAGAAAGCCAAGACATGCATTTTAGACTGCATGATGGCGTCCACAATGTCGCTAAATACACAGTTGTGCTTAATCCAGCCATGGAATTTACCGTATTTGCATTTAACTGGCCTATCCCAGACACCCACATAATATACAGTGAGAGAAAACGTCGTTTACGGGGGGTTGAAGACTGCAAGGCATTGCTAGAGTTGGTGGCAAATTCTAAACTATGTGATGGCTTACCACAAGATGAAGTTACCAAATCAGTTGTATTAGATCCAACATCTGACATTGATTTGTCTGGATTTCCTGAGTCTACAGTTGTTCGGCATTCCAACCCAAAATGTATTTCAGGGAATAATTTTCAAGCAAGTGTGTCTTTCCGGTCCCCTAGATGTGAAATTGCCATTGTCACTGACAGCCCTACAGACCAACCTTGTAAACCATGTGCCAAAACCACTTCCACTATTGAGAAAGCTGCCAAGAGAAAGAAGAAGATAACATCTATCCCTGCAAAAAGTAAAGCTCCACTTACATCATGCAGTTCCGAGAAGTTGGTGGCAACAGTGAAAGCATCAAGACTGGAATGCAAGCAGTTAGAAAGCAGAATAAAAGAGCTTGAGACCAAAATAAAGGATGATGGTGTGGGAATCAGTGGTTCATTGGAAAATGACATACTGAAAATCATGGGTGGTCAAAATCTCGAAGCAACGCCACATATGAAATTTTTTTGGGAGCAGCAGATGAAGCTACTACAAAGTGAGAAGTTTGGACGTCGTTATCATCCCCAGATAATTCGGTTTGCCCTCTCTTTGCGTGGAAAATCCCCAGCTGCATACCGTGAGCTCAGAGACAGTGGTGCTCTCATTTTGCCAAGTGAACGTGTCTTAAGAGACTATAAAAACTATTTTATTCTAAGGCCGGCCTGAACATCGACAACATTGATAACCTCCAAAAGAAAGCATCATCCCTCTCTGGAATACAGCGCTATGTGGTTGTGTTGATGGACGAAATGAAAATTCAGTCCAACCTGGTATTTGATAAACATTCTGGGGACTTAATTGGTTTTGTGGATCCCGGTGATCCAATGACGAATTATGCAAGTCTTGGTGATGAAGATGTTATTGCAACCCATGCCTTGGCATTTCTGGTAAGAGGAATGTGCAGTGACCTTAAGCATGTTATTGCATACTACTTCACTGAAAATGTTACCTCTTACCAGTTAATGTCTCTCTTCTGGAAAGTCATTGGAGTTCTTTGGGTCTGTGCGGCAGTAAATGATGGAGCATCACCAAATCGCAAGTTCTTTGACCTTCATGCAAAGTTATGAGCAACTTAAACCTTGATGTGGTTCACAAGGTTCAGAACATCTTTGCTACATCGCGCTTTATATACTTTTTTGCTGATGCCTGTCACCTTATAAAAACTGCTCGGAACTGTCTGTACAACTCTGGATCAGGTTCGCACAGTCGATATATGTGGAATAATGGTCATCACCTGCTGTTTAGACATATTGCAGATCCATTTTATAGTGATCAAGAGTTTTCTTTGCACACCTTACCAAAGCTTTCTCTTGATCACATTGTACTTACATCTTATAGCAAGATGAAAGTGAAATTGGCAACCCAAGTCCTGAGTCGGTCAGTTGCTGTTGCTTTGGAAGAGAGTGGCAAGGAAGATGTCTCAGGTACCGTCCAATTTTGTCGGATGATGAATGATTTCTTTGACTGTGCAAATGTAAGGTCTTTGACTGAGCATACCAGGAAAAGAAATCATCTCATCAAACCCTATGAAACACCAGATGATGAAAGATTTTCATGGTTGAAGGACGTCTTCTTGAAATACCTTGAAGATTGGAGAGTAAGCACTATGCAACGAGAGGGGAATTATTCTGCTGATGACAGAGGAAAGATGTTGATAAGATTTGGAGCCCTTCCCAAGTGACTAATCACGCAAAACACGGTTAAAAAAAGTAATCTTTGTTTAAGCTTTGAAACTCGAAGCAATTACAAAACCAAAAAGAACACAACAACGCTCAGTGACCGCGCACTCAGTGACCGCGCCGCCATTTCCTCCCCAGTTCACTTCTTCCGCGCGTCCACAGCTAATTAAACTATTGTCACTATCATCTACTTTAAGTTTTTTTTTTTGTTTTTTTATGAAATGTCTTCTTCTACACCCGTGTCATCTCCCCATAACCAGTCTCCGAATCTGTCAGGTGGTCGTCTACTTCGGGTAGATCGCAATAATTCGGTGGTACTCTGTGTAGTATAACTTCCACTAACTTGTTGATTAACTCGAGGTGTGTTCTCATTCGGCGTTGTACCATTGGTGCTTGAGTCGGCGTGATCGAGCGCACTGGTTCCGGGTGAGTGCATATTGTTGTCTTCCGAGGAAACGCCGGCATTTGAAGTGTAGACAGTTTCATTGCCCAACCATTCATTAACTTGTTCGTTAATTGGCAGAGCATTCTCGTTCGAGGTTGTACTATCGGTCCCTGACTCAGCTTGATTCAGCGCACTACTTCCAGGTGAGTGACTGTTGTTGTCTTTCGAAAAGACACCAGTATTTGAAGTGTTTACAATTTCCTCACCAAGTCCATCATTGGAATTCGGAGGCGACAGTGGCAGGTTGCGTGGTGGTATGCCATCACCGGACTCTGTATCTGAGGGACTGTATTCTGGGGCATCCAAGGCGGTGTTGTGAGTTGTGTCCGGCGCGAGATTTATCTTCTGTGGAGTGCGCTTGCTTTTCAGATGTGCTGGTCTGACAAAGGCAATTTTGAGATGTTCAGCTCGTCATGATATCCATCGTCGTTGCCTCAAATGTTTAAGTTTGTAACTTGAACCTCCCCCACGAACTTGGACGATTTTCCAAGGACCAGTATAACCTTTCTCGAGTGGAGGTTTACGGGCGTATACGTACTGCCCCACTTTGTAGGGAATAAAGGGTTGACGTTGTTTTCCAGTAGACTGTTGATGACGCTTTACTTTTTCTTCAATTATCCGTTGCCGAACTAAAGTGTCTTGCTGATGGTTAGTTGACATATCAGGTGGAGTGCCAGCTTTGGTGCAATCTACGGGATCAGATGGGTTGTGGGCGTCATCGCCAAATGCAGCTTTAAAGGGTGTTAACTTAGTGGTGGTATGGACTGCGTTATTCATGTGAAATAGGGCTAGTGGCAAGCGATTGTCCCAATCTGTGCCATGTTCCATTAGTGTTGCCTGGAGTTTAGTCTTCAGAGATTGGTTTGCTCTTTCGGTTGCCCCATTGGCCTGTGGATGGTATGCGGCAGTCTTGGAGTGGTGAAGGTGGTATCGCTGTAGCAGCGCCTGCACAGGGTGCTTGGCTCTATCAGACGGTCGGTGCGCTGTGCTCACGAACTCTTGACCTCTGTCGGACACAATAGTTCGAGTTCTAAGACCGAAAAGTAACAACATGCGTTCCAGAGCATTGGCGACTGTCTTTGCTTCCTTGTTGGGCAGTGGCTCCGCTTGGGTGAACTTGGAGAAGTGGCAATGGACGACTAGGGCAAATCGATTTCCGCGAGTGGATGTGTCGAAAGGCCCGATCAGATCTACTCCGAGTGTTTCAAAGGGGGTTGCAGGAGTGTCACTTATTTGGGCAGGTGGAACGCGCGGATGTAGGTTGGGTTTCGTTGTAGCACAAGTTCCGCATGACCGTACATAATCGGTGACATCTTTGTTGACACTCGGCCACCAGTACAAGCGTTGGATAGATTCCGCTGTTGACGCTGTCCCAGGATGAGCAATTTTGTCGTGAAAAGCATCCAACATAGATGGTACCAACCGTCCTGGTAGCACTAGTAATCCACCTGGTGAAGCAGGATCGGTAGTTGTAATGTATAGCTCGCCGTCGGCACCAAAGAAGAAACGATCTTTATGTTTCCAAAAGGTGGACTTATCATGATCATCTGGGCGTACCGCGCCCCAGTTCCCGGATGCCAAGCACTTGCGAGCGTAAGAGATCAAGGGATCCCGTTCTTGTTCCTCCTTTAGCTGCTTTATAGTCAGTTGACTTGTCACTGCGTTGACTTTGGGGTTAGTTAGCCGGGATAAAGCATCGGAGGCTGGTAGCTGGTCTCCAGGGCGTAGTTGAGGAACAAAGTCCAAATCAGCAATTTCTGCTAGCCAACGCTGAATCTTCCTGCTTTTGTACCGCAACGTACGCGCCCACTTAAGGGCTTCATGATCTGTGCGCCAAATAAATTGTCGCCCAGATAGATACACGCGCCAGTCATCGAAAGCTTCCACTGCGCTAAGCATCTCTTTTTCTTGGGTTTGGTAATTCCGTTGTCTCGCAGACAGTGTCCGTGAGCGAAAAGCAATTGGTCTTTCAGACCCATCACGTTGAGTCTGCATGAGAACAGCTCCCAACTGATTATCAGATGCATCTGTTTCAACCACTAGCGGTAAAGCATTGGGTCGTGTATCTGGTAAGAACAAGGTACATTCGGGTGACAGGAGGGCCGTCTTGAGAAGATCCAATGCTGTCTGAGCTTTATCAGTCCAGTCAAAACGTTTGCCAGGCCAAGCCTCGCGTATACACTCCCTTATAGGCTCGGCATTGTGTGCAAAGTTATCAATAAACTTACGATAATAGCTAAAAAGTCCGTACAGGCGCTCTGCTTCCTTTTTGGACGATGGTGGGCATATGTCCTGAATGGCACGCCGATTCTTTGCATTTGGCTTGATCAGCCCATTTCCGACGATGTGACCAAGAAAGTCAACTTCCGGTTTGCCGAGTTGCACTTTGGCTGCTTTAACCCTCAACCCAGCACGTTGTAAACGGGCAAGGACCGATTCAAATTGCTCCCAGTGTTCTTTCCAAGTGCTGGTACCAATTAAGATATTGTCAAAGTAGCAGACTACACGATCCCATTGTAACCCACGCAATACCATGTCCATGAGCCTTTGAAAAACAGCAGGGGCAGTTTTGGCACCAAAGGGCATCACAGTCCACGTAAATTGGCCGTAGTCGGTCGAAAATGCAAGTTTTTCAGCAGCAGATGGTGATGTAGGGATCTGCCAGTAGCCGGCAATTAAGTCAAGGGTGGAAAAAATTGTAGCGTCACGCAAATTTTCAAGACAATCATTCATGTTCGGAAGGGGATAGGGGTCAGATGTTGTGACACTATTGAGCCCCCGGTAGTCAACGCAGAGCCGCCAAGTTCCATCAGGTTTTTGTACCATAAGAATTGGGGCAGACCAATGACTGGAAATTGGTTTCATTCGTCCAGATTTAAGACCAGCCTGTAGTTGCTGTTGCACTTCGTCTCGCAAAAAGTAAGGTGTTCGTCGTCTAGGTGTGGCCACTGGAGTAGCGTCTCCAGTGTGTATGTCAAAGGTAGTGAGGTTGGTTAAGCCAAGTTCTGACGAGTCCAAGGCAAACACGTTCTGGTACCGGTAGATGAGATCTTTCGCTTTGGGTTGCTCAGGTTTGGGAAGGTTGTTTACACCCATCAAGGAAGCAATTTCCGCTAAACGCTTGCGGGAAGACTTGGGATGTTCATGACCAACGTTTAACTTCGCAACGTTGGGCATCGAATCGCCTGAAGGGGGATTTACTTCTTCAGCGCGTACAACAACTGAATTAGCTTTGACTGTCACTGCAACATCATTGGGGTTTAACAATAATATGGGAAATTCATTATCATCACTGGTGATATGATAAAGTGAGGAACCAATGCAGAGTTGGGGCTCTGTATTGGTAAAGCTTCTATTGATTAGAAAGGTGGCTGGTCTGGGCACTTTTTGAGTTATTTGGCTCACGATCTGTTGCTCAGATCGAGGGGGAACAATGACATCATCCTTCACACTAAGCCATAAGGTTTGTGGGGGAGATAGATCTGGGGGGTTGGAACTGATTATATTAACCCCAGCCGTCTGATTATCCAAAATAATACATTGACGGTCTATAGAGACAGTCAGGTCGGAATGGTTCCTGAAGAGGACGTCTGTACCAAGAATCGGACGTCCATTTAAATTCTCTACTACCTCAATGGGTGAGTTGGCTAACTGAATAGTACGACCTGACCCAAGGCGTAATTTTGTGTAAAACTTTCCCAGTGATTTTAAAGTGTGTCCCGATGCCGACTGAGCTTTAAGAGCACTAGGAAGCAATTGTATATCATCGTTCTGGAGCATCCAAGAGGGAATTAAGGTGACTTGACTACCCGGATTAAGGTAGAACCATTCGTGTCTGCGTAACTTGTGGAGAAAAACTTTAATGTATACAGCTTTGCCATATGTTGCTGTCAGTTGTTGAACATCTATGCTATCTGGTATGTCATTTGCAGGGTTTGGTTCGTCTAGCACAGTGGAGTCCCTGCCACTCACTGTGCCGGCCCGTTTCCCGACCTTGAGAGAGCTTTTTCGCATGACACGCGTCTCTCTCTGTGTCGCTGACCACAGGCGTGACAAGGAGGAACACTGCGGCAGGAGCGGGCAATGTGCCCTTCTTTACCACAGGCCCAACAAGTTTTCTTTTGCGTTCGGCTAGGGCGGGGTGGGTCTGATGCAAGGTGAGGTGCCCCACGAACAGCATTTACATGTTGGCTAGTACCTTGTTTCTCAGATAAAATATTAAGTACCTGATTCATCTGGGCTTGCAGAGTAGCAATATCATCCTTTCTTGTGTCGGGGGCAGTGGGTGGAGCTGAACCATGTGTTTCCAGGGAAACCTGGGCAACTGAAACTGCTGGGTCATCAACATACAATCCCTTGTTATCGAGGGTGACTGCGAATGTCGCAGGGTCTTCTTGGGCACCATCTGTATGCACACGGACAAAATGCTTGGCAGGGGGTCCTAGCTGTAAATAGAACTCCATTTTTACATACGATTTTCTATATTCTTCATCAGTGGCCTAGACATGGGAAGCGGCTGTGTTTAGACGATCGAAGAAATCCACATAGCGTTCCCCTGGGCGACGACGAATTGCTTTAAGTTCAGCCATATATTTTTCCTGTTTCTCCCACGGTGGGGTTTTATCATCCAATTTCTTTGACAAGAATTGCAGCAGGCGGGCTGCTGTCTCACACTCAGCGATGTCATTCGGCCATAACTGCAGTATTGAGCTGTCGATGCTGGCCAGAATTAGCTGAAGTTTACACTGCTTACTTAAGGTTTCTGCACGATCCTTCTCTGCTTGCTCCCAGCCAGTACTTTGAACGGTCATCTCTTCCTCGAAAGCTAGAAGCGCACCATTGGCTTGGGCTTTGTAACGTGCAAAAACTTTGGGCTTATCTGTTGGACCTTGGTATGAAACAGCGAGTAAGGATTTGGCTGTTTTCGTTGCAATTTCGAGCCCTTTACTCACGTTAACCGGCATCTTTGGCGTGAAGTTTAGCTGTTAACGAACGTAGGTTGATAGCTGCCACCAGTGATAAGATTTGGAGCCCTTCCCGAGTGACTAATCACGCAAAACATGGTTAAAAAAGTAATCTTTGTTTAAGCTTTGAAACTCGAAGCAATTACAAAACCAAAAAGAACACAACAACGCTCAGTGACCGCGCACTCAGTGACCGCGCCGCCATTTCCTCCCCAGTTCACTTCTACCGCGCGTCCACAGCTAATTAAACTATTGTCAATGTTCCTTTCCCTTCAGACCTACAAAGGTTTGAAAATTTCTGTGCATTCACATATTGAGGCCATTCAGTGAGAGGTTCATGCAAGATGTTCTTGAGGACTACTTTGGGCATCAGAGAGCTAAAGGTGGACATTCAGATAACCCCACAGCACAGCAGTTTGGGTACAATGACCTTACTATTGCAGCACAGAGGGACATTGCGCCTGTTATCAGAGGGAATGTTGGTGGCAGGTATGAAAAGAAAAAGTGGTATCAGGTTAGTGATGAGCCAGTGGAAAAAAGAAAAAAAAAACAAAAAAGTGACAGTACTGAGCTATCAGAATATGTGCTATAAGGAAAATTGATAGCATGAACTGAAATTAATCTGAATTAACCAATGTTGTATTGACTGTTGTCTTTACTTCTTTTGAATTTTTGGTTGTTCCCTTTTATGCCTGTGACACCTTATTAGTATTAAGCCCAGGGGGCAATGTGAAAATAAGTGAAAAAATTTAATCCGTTCTTGCTTTAAAAAGGGCAGGAGGGCAATGCTCTCACTTTGATATTTTGCACATTGTTCCAGCAAAACCTTCCCACACCATCAAAAAGGGTGTGAGAATGTTTTTTATTAATATACTCCTTTTTCAGTCCATTCCACTTAAGTGATATGCAATCAGTTTGTGTGCACAAGGAAAAGCAGAGATAGCTTTTGTTATTGTTATTGTTAGTCTATTTAGTTAACACATACAGTGTTACATGCAGACTTTTGCCTTGCTATAAGGTATATCTTAGTATTTCCAAATGGTATTTGTATATATAAGCTACTATGTTACAAAGGAAAACATTCTATTTGTACGATAGTTTGTCTAACTAATTAATGAATGGCAGACAATTCTGTTGTGGTCACATTTGGATAAAAACATTCCAATTATTATTGTTTTTTGTAAAATAATTTATAATACTGTTCCACTTGTTGTAAATATAAAATATTATGAGTTAACTAGAGTGATAATTGGGCAGGGAGTGTGTATTCATATATATTTGTTCTGCCCAACAAATTTCTTTTGAAATCCAATAGATCTCGAGAGAAATTTGTCCAGCAGAACTCAAATGTATGAATAAACACCCCGTCCCCAATCATCACTTTAGTTATGCCCCTGTGCTTTTCATTTGTGGCAACTTACATAATAAAGCTTGGGTTGTATGGTGTATAGTGTGGATCATATTTGCAGTCAAAATCAATGTTATTTTTAGGTAATTTCCATTTATAGATACTTCCCAAATTTTTTCAGGTGCAATGTAAACAGCAATAGAACAATGGTTACATTGCCTGCCTCGACTTCATGCTGTAGTTTATGTGCACTCAAGCAAATTCAGGAAATATCTATTAGACAGACTGGTCAGACTAAAATCCTGTATTCATAAAATCTTGTATTTAACACAAATTAAAGAATGATCTGATCTTGATTTTTTAAACATTTGGCTAGAAGAGACCCTTCTTGACTAAATTCAAATTTCCTACCCTATTCTAAGCCCATGCTTAATTTTGTGTTTCCTTTAATTCCTTTTCACTCAATCTGACCGGTCTGACTGTGTTTATGGAAAAGCACTCTGCGACTCTTTGTGAAAGCTATGGAAAGTGATCAGCTCTTTTATATTTTAATGTACCAGTGATGTCAATGTATATACAGCTCTCTGGTCACAAAACAAAGATATTTACAATATGCACACTGTCAATATGGATAGAGTTAAGGACACAAATTATGTTGGTGAATCAGCTGATCTTTTCAAGTCCTTTCTTAATGCTTTTTGTCTGGTTTTCTTCTCTTTGATTTTATGTTTGTTAAGGTAGTCTCTTGCATAGGAAAATGACCTGACCTTCAGGTATAATTTAATGAGGTTTTCCAAACACAGTTTTTGTGTTAACACCAGCAGTCAGAACAATGTTCTCCCATAAGGACTTCACCTTGGGGGATTTTAATGTCAAATTGCATATAGTTTCGACTGGTATGTTTCTCAGTGTTAGTTTTGACTCGCAAACTTGTTGTCGGAACGTTTTTCAGATTCTTCTAGAATACCAACTAAATTTTCAGATGGATTAACCAACCCACCTCTGGTACGAGAAGCAATAAAGCTAGACATGCCTGATGATTTCATGCTTTGTAATAATGAGTTTAGTTCCTCTTTGTGTTCTCCATTCTTACGTTTACTTGTTTGGAATAGTTTTGACACTACATAGCCTGCAACATACGACAAGGGTCTGCGCTCAGCTTTGTCAAGAGATTAAGTATTCGACTGCAAAGCTTCGGATGTTTGCGCTGTTTCAGTACGGTCTGTTCGTCCACGATTTATGTTGTAAAAACCAACAAGGTGCTCTGGTATGTGGATCATTATCAGGTTCGCTGCTTTGTAGTCTTCACAGTTTAACAATCGAGTGGATTGCGGCATCAATGCAAAAAACGATTCGACCAACTGATCTTGGCTCTTCTTTCGGCAAAATTTTGCATACAGCGGGAAAAGTGCATTAAACAAAGCTTGAGAGGAAGATGCAGCCTTAATACTGTCGTTCATGTCGGAGCCATACAATTTTTTGCGAAAAATTTGAGACTTTATTGACTCTACAACTGACGCAACTGTATCAGGGCAGAAAAGATTTATTTCTAGCGATTCTTGCTCGGCTGTGATCTCGTTGTGTTTTGCATTTGTGTGTCTCGTTAAGCCACCTTTCGACTTACACACTTTCTCACATTTCGCACAGGGAAACGATTTCTCACCATGTATTTCGCTTAAAGCGTTATTAAACTCTTCCTCTATATCTTCTCCTTCGGCCTCAGTAACAGCAATAGTGACGTCTAAGTTGTCAAAATCATACTCTGCATTTTCTAAATATATTTCAGACTCGCTTTCGCTTGATTGTGCCATTCGTATAAACTATTTCGATACTATACTGAAACCCAATACTCGATTGCTGACGTGGTCCCTCAGGAGTTTTTGTGATATATACTGTAATTTGATCTTCTTGCTAAATAAAATCTCATTGGACGACTCATAGAAACATAATGGTTGCCATAATAACTAAAAATATTCTCTCAACATGAAAACAGGTTGAAAAATCGTTTAGACTTTGCAAAATAGACTGTATCACCCATTGTTTTATTTAGTATCGCTCTTGCGCTTATGCAGGGAACGCATCACGCGACCTATATTTTGTCGAATTTCAACATAATTTCGGCGAGCCTTTGAAGTTTGTCGACTAGCCTAACCAGTCTTCTTCTATTATCTGTGGTGGCATCTTTCTGCATCCAGATATATGCTTCATGCATTGGAAACCGCCGCGAGCACATGCTTTCTTTCTTAATTCAAAATCAATATCTTGGACTATGCATGTTGTGTTATAATGCTTCGTTTATCAGAAACAACTGTAGATATAGCATAGCATAAATTGGATTGTTTGAGTTAATAGGAAATTCAGAATGTTTGTTTTAGTTCTAACATGTAACAATGCTTCGTTTATATTCAAAAACTATCATATTTTGAGACTGCTTCTTTCTTAACGTAACTGTCTAAATATAGTATAGTATAAACAGTATTGTTTTAGGAAATTCAGTATGTTTGTTTCACTATCTGCATCGCAATTATAGCCAACAAATTGAATGCGAGAAAGTAATCTAACTGGATGTAAATAAACTAAATCTCAGTTACAAAATGCAACAATGCTTCGTTCTTACGAAACAAAAATCTTATATGTAATTCCAAGAATGCTTCGCTCTTCAAAACCAACTGTGTACATATACCATAACATAGTATAAATAGGATTGTTTGTATTAACAGAAAATTCATTGGGCTATATGTTTAGTTATAAAATGCAACAATGCTCCGTTCTTGAGAAACAAAAATCTTGCTTTAAGCCTGTTTTCCACTAGGCGGAATTTTGCGCGCGGAGCAACATTTTGCGCCAAAACATTTTCTGAGCATGCGTGTAAGCAATATATTTATGCGCTGCTGTTGCGATTCGGTGCATTTTTTTGCACTCATTGTGCAGCCAAAAAGTTGAAAGGAGTTCAACTTTTTCAGTTTCCGCGCGCATCTTGAATAGAAACAACCAATCACAACGCTAGAAATATCTCCTCAACAATCAAAATGGCCTCCGGCCAGTTACCTCAACAATCAGGAGTTCCAGGCATGAATTTTTCTTATGATATCAATGAAGAAACAACTGAGATTCAATGTGAAATTAATGAAGATTTGACGGAAGAGGCCTTTGACTTGGAAAATGTTGAAAATACAGCCCCTGTTGACAACAGTTTTGTTGAGTTTGATGTTGAGATATTCATCGAGGAAATAAGACAACTGCCTTGTTTATGGAATGCCTCCCTGGCGGCATATAAAGACAGAAACATCAAGGCGAATGCTTGGAAAAGACTTTCAGTCATGTTTGGTAAAGAAGGTGAGTGTCTTGATTAATATTAAATAAATACTAAACTGCAATAGTATTGAATAAAAAAGCTTTGAGTTAGGTCATTGATAAGTAACCATTTCTGCATAACCACTATACACTAGGCTTGAGGCTGTATATTATTTATTATCTCGTATTGTGCCTGATTTGATGATTCAAGACCTGGAGTATAAGAGTGTTGGCAAGTCAATAAACAATAAATTTAGTGATTTTAAACATTTCATGGCACATTAAACATTGTAAGTAGGGGTCAAGTATACTTTATAACAACTGGTTTTAATATAAACCATTTCATGCTAAAGCAGAACTGACTTGAAGTCTTTAACACGTTATTTTCCGACTGTCATATTAAAATTAAAATAAAAAATACATAATCAGGTAGAACTTTAGAATACACATCCTGGCTAGAAGTTAAAGTTTATTTATTTGCAGTGGCTACTGGTTATAAGCTACTGGTTTAGCCTTTATTAAGATGTCATTCTATGTTTAAAAAAGATTCAATAGACCTTACTCATAATTACATCATTTAGTAGTTAAGCAAGTAAAACTATCGGAAAATGGCTATATTATTGTTAAATGTTTTTTGGTGGTTCCTATCTGGTCAGAACATTAAATGAACAAATAAATTGACATCCTAGCGAGTAAAATTTTTGTTACTTTGACCAATATGATCATTCAACAATATTGCCTTATTCGAATAGTTCTTTTTACAGAATTAAATATCTTATAGTGATGCAGGGTTACAGTTAGGGATAGTGTTACAATACGGTTATGGTTAGCCAAAGTAGCCATGTAGTCTGTGGCCAAGTAGCCTGTAGCAAGAAACTCATTGCAATTGAGTGGCCAAGTATAGCCAGTAGGCCGTCAGCAGGGGCCATCTCACGTGGAACAAATTTAAGAAGCTAGGGATTCTAAAGTTACTTCAATATTCAATTTGCTATAGTTGAATTCCTGAAGACCCAGTTCAAGTATCTGAGAGATAATTTGAAAAGATGCTTGGACAGACAAGCCAGGGCAGCAAAGTCAGGCGCTGGAGCATCAAGGGTTGCAATGTGCAAGTACTATAATGAACTTAAATTTCTTTGTGACAGGACAGCCAACAAGCCCACAGAAAGCAATGTTATTATAACTTCAGTTCCTGATGAAAGAGTAGATCTCCAATCATCCAGTAGCAAACATCCACAAGAGATAACTCAAGCTGCACTGAAACGAAATTTACAAGAAGTGGTTGACAATAGGCCCATTAACATAAAGTCCAAAAAATCTGCCAAGGAGAGGGCTCAACTTGGTTATGCTGTGGTTACCATGCTAGCAAAAACACTTATGGACATGGAGAGACCCAACATTCCTGCAGTAAGTGAACCAACAGATGCAGACACTCTTTTTTGTAAGAGTCTTATTCCCACTTTCAAGGAGCTTCCTGCCAAAAAAAATAGACAAGCTAAACTTAAGATTCAGCAAGTGTTGCATGACCTAGAATTTGAAGAATCAGATTGAAATTACCTTAGTTGAAATGCATGTTGAGTTGTTTTTGTAAGTCTGTTATAATTACTAAATTGTTGTTAAAAAATGAAATTGCAACAAAGAACCTGTTTTAATATGAAATACTGTATATACATGCAATTGTATTACAAAAATTACATTAATTTGTACATGATTGGTAAATTATAATTATACTAATGTCATTAACAGATATTTTGATAATAATTATCACAATTTATATACATCAATGTGCAACAATTTCATTTGTTTATAATAAATATTGTCATTTATAATTTAATCTCATACTCATTTATACAAATAACTCCTCTTATTAAATACTAAGTGTCAAAGTTCAATAATGCTTCTTATTGGTAGAAAGCATATTGCGTGATAGCAAAATTTGACCAGAGGCGAAAACTAAGTGGCAAAGGGGGGTGGTTTCCCCCCCCCCCCAAATAACTCATATGAACAACATGTAATTTATATTTTGTAACCAAATGCATTAAAATAGTATTTTTTGTTCTACAAATTTCTTCTAAATTGTGCAGCGAGAATGCTGAAATGCCATTTCAGGGTCCCAATTTGAAAATTTTTGTTGTCCTCAAGCCCCTGCCCCCCCCCTGGAACCCCTATAGGATACCTGTTTGTGCCTTAGACACCTGCTCCCTCCCCAAAAAGAAAATTGGCCAAGTTTTCAACACTGAATTTGACTGTCTCCCTAGCAACACATCTGATTGGTGGACATTGCTTCTATTTACCAGTGAATAACAAGTCGATAGAGCTAAGTAAATGTAGCTTTTATGATAATTTGTGGTATCTTTATTTTCCTTTGGCACTTAGTATATAATGAAATACTTATTGACTATGCCCCTTGGGAAATAGTGTATTTTTTAGACTGCCGATGTTTCAGTCTCTGGTCCACAAAACATACTGTTTCCCTTGGGCGTAGTCAATAATTTTAGACACTCATTCATCAAAGGGGATTGTAACCCGACGTACCACGTCCCATTGCCAACTAACTTCTCCTTCTGGGGAATTAAAATACTTCTTGAAGTTATCACGAGTTGCTTTTGCACCTTTTGAGCAGTTGTTTGAACCAACCCTTGCAACTGGATATAGAGATGTATTTGGGGATGTGTCATTTCTCCACTGACCAGCCTTAACACCATTTACACTTTCTTGATCAACATAGTTAAATGGGCAATAACTATGGTCATCATCTGGTAATCTGTTCTGCATTAAGAAATTGTGTAGTCCGACTACAGCCTTTGTAATTTGGATAACAGTGTCATCTTGAGCAATGATTGGCTTTCTCAGAACTCGAAATCTCGAGGCTGCAATGCCAAATGTATTTTCTATGATCCTTCTACCTCGAGAGAGTCTATGGTTGAAAATTCTTTGGTCTTCTGGTATGTTCTGACCAGGGTAAGGCTTCATTAGGTAGGTTTTCAATCCAAAGGCATCATCTGCTAAAAATACGTATGGAAATATTTCATTTGAATTTCCAATCTTGTCTGGATTGGGAGTATTCAAGAGGTTATTGTCAATAGCGTAACCAAGATGGCTGTTTGTGTAAACACTCCTGTCACTTTGCTGTCCTGCATCACCAACATCGACAAGCAGAAACTCGTAGTCTACATTACATACAGCCATCAAGACAATACTATGAGTTTTCTTATAATTGAAAAAGTCTGATCCTCCATGAGCTGGGGCTTGTATGACAATATGTTTTCCATCTATTGCCCCAAGAGCATGAGGAAAATTCCATTTTTCTTCAAATGCATTAGCAATTTTCTTCCAGTCTTCCTCATTCATGTGATTAAAGGGTCAACCCAAGACAGCAGCTTCTCATATGTGCTTGGGGTCATCCTGAAACACTGGAAAAAATACAAGTGGTTGAACAACTTGAGGGTCTTGCACGAGCAAATGGTATTCACCTTTTGACGTTCTTTCTTGAAATATCTTACGAACCCAAAAATTTTTTTTGTATTTCTGCTGTCTTCTTTTAGTTCTTCTTCTAAGGAACAGAAGTACCAGAAGCTTTCTCATTAAAAATCTTTTGTTTACTGCCGCCATTTTGAATATGTTTCCACTGCAAACCATACAATGTACATGCTCGAGTGGAAATCACCTTTGATTTCCGCGCGGAAAATGTCGCACGCAAAATGTCGCTCCGCGCGGAAAATGTCGCCTAGTGGAAAACGGCCTTTAAGAACGCTTCTTTCTTCAGAAACAACTGCGCAGATAAAGCGTAGGATATTATAGATAGGATTGTTTGAAATAACAGGAAATTCAACACAATAGGCCTGTTTGATTTAACAGGAAATTCAGCATGGTTTGTTTTAGTAATAAAATGCAACAATGCTCTTGAGAAACCAAAACATTATTTTAAGAATGCTTCGTTCTTCAGAAACAATTGTATACATATAGCATATGTATACATATCTGACTCGCCGAATGCTAAATATGACTCGCAGAATGCTAAATATGAATTGCTGGAAAGACGTGCCATAAAGGTTATTGGACTGATCGAACACTATTCCAAAGACTAGAGTGGTCATTCAATCGCAGATTTGCTCACTTGTGCAACATTGCCTTCATAAAAACTTGGGTCATGAGACATTTGATTCCCATTTTGAAGTCATGAAACATTCAAAGAACACGAGAAATAACAATTTATCTCTTAGGCTCCCAGCAGTTAAGCTAGAAGTAGCTAAACACGGCTTCTCTTATGGGAGAGCAAAGCTTTTTAATGGTCTTTCGTTAGAAAAACGAAAAATTCTTGTATAGTCTGTGAAATTTTTACTTAATTGGATGCTTTGACAGCATCCTATTTGTTGCTTCTATACATATCTAGAATTAATTCTTAGTCTATAGTTTCTTCATTCTCCTATTTTATTATTTATGTTTACATGTATTTATATAAGTTCTATTAACGTACTATATGGAGGACACATATTGATAGCAGTATTTTATTATATTGAAATGTATATCCTCTGGAAATATTCAACAACAATAATAATAATAATAATAATAATAATAATAATAATAATGGCATGGCATGGCATGGCATAGCATAGCATAAGTAGGATTGCATGAGTTTGCAGGAAATTCAGTCATGTCGGCTTTAGTATCTGCGTGCGAGCAAGCTAAATTGAACAGGGTGAAATCTTTCTTGATGCAAACTCAATATGCTTGTTCCAGTATCTGCGTCCGTATGGACAATCTAAATTAAAAAAGGTGGCATCTTTCTGCATGCAGATATATGCATTGGAAACCGCCATGAGCACATGCTTCATTCTTTCAAAATCAATATCTTGGATTAGACATGTGTATACAACTGAATTCACAGGAAACTCGATATATTTGTTTCAGTATCTGTGTGTGGACAAGCTAAGTTGAGAGAAGTGGCATGTGGATAAGACATGTCGTATTATACGACTGAGTTCACAGGAGACTCAATATGCTTGTTTCAGTATCTGTGTTCGTGTGGACAATCTAAATTGAAAAGTTGCCATCCTTCTGCGTACAGATAAGCTAAATATTTTCTTATGTTGCGCTTATGATTAGCATATTTACTTTCAGCCTTCAAATGCGCGCGCCAGCAAATATAAAACTACACAAAATCTTAGTAAATTAATCGTATTACATTGCCTTTAGTCATCGCTTTAGAAATGTTCTCTGGACATACAGAAATCTCAATTCGTCTATCAATCGGACAAACAGAAATGTCCATTGGACATTCAAACGTCCATTCGTCCAATGGACGAACAGACATTGTCTGATTGCAACCACCTCAGCTTCCTGTCGACAGGGGGTTATGCTCAATCAGATTATGTCATTATAGTTCTTCTCAGTGACACAGTAAAAGTTACATGTCCATTGGACATACAGAAATGTCTATTCGTCCATCGAACAAACAGAAATGTCCATTGGACATTGAAATGTCAATTCGTCCAATGGACCGATGGACATTGTCTGATGGCAAACACTCTAGTCTCGTATCCACATGGGGTTATGCTCAATCATATTACGTCATTATACCTCTTCTCAGTGATGCGGTAAAAGTTACATGTCCATTGGGCATAATGAAATGTCCATTGGACATTCAGGAATGTCCATTCGTCCATCGAACAAACAGAAATGTCCATTGGACATTCAAATGTCCATTGGACATTTTGCAGAGGTATTGGACATTAATCTCAGTATTATGCCCTTTTGACTCGGTGATCATCACGACAGGTGAGTTTAAACAAAGGGCCATAGAACGTTTGACTTGCTCTATTTCATGTATGAGATTAAACAGAACTGTAGTTAATAAAACTTTTCCTATATATGGGTTCATGTTTGACTTAATTTTTCTGCATTTTATCACGGTTAATATCTATTTTTTCAACATTGTGTTATAGGTACCTTCGATCTGCTGATCATAATGAGCTTCTTGGAGTAGAGTGTCCGATCTAATCAGTGTACCATCTTCCAAAATTTCTTTTTCTATTAAATTTTAAAATTGACTTAGAGTCAGGTTAGCTTTTATGTATTAATGAGATACTAGTAATATTATTTCTATCTGCACCTGGTTGTTTTTATTGACCGTCTTGCCAAATGAAATTCAGAGTATGGTCAATTAATCAACAACCTGTTTTCTGTGCAAGGGTGCCTAATAAAACTGAGGCCTGTCTGAGAATGGTCAGGGCATGTGCATCTAATTCTATTTTTTTTTCAAGATGTTTTATCAGTATTATGACCTTTTGACTTGGTGATCATCACGACAGGTGAGTTTAAACAAAGGGCCATGGAACGTTTGACTTGCTCTATTTCATGTATGAGATTAAACAGAACTGTAGTTAATAAAACTTTTCCTATATATGGGTTCATGTTTGACTTAATTTTTCTGCATTTTATCACGGTTAATATCTATTTTTTCAACATTGTGTCATATGTACCTTCGATCTGCTGATCATAATGAGCTTCTTGGAGTAGAGTGTCTGATCTAATCAGTGTACCGTCTTCCAAAATTTCTTTTTCTATTAAATTTTAAAATTGACTTAGAGTCAGGTTAGCTTTTATGTATTAATGAGATACTAGTAATATTATTTCTATCTGCACCTGGTTGTTTTTACTGACCGTCTTGCCAAATGAAATTCAGAGTATGGTCAATTAATCAACAACCTGTTTTCTGTTTAAGTGTGCCTAATAAAACTGAGGCCTTTTGGAGAATGGTCGGGGCATATGCATCTAATTCTATTTTTTCTTTTATTTCAAGATGGTTTATCAGTATAATGTCCTTTTGACTTGCTGATCATTACGAGAGGTGAGTTTAAACAAAGGGTCATACAACGTTTGACTTGCTCTATTTCTTGTATGGGATTAAACAGAACTGTAGTTAATAAAATTTTTCTTATGTCTGGGTTCATGTTTGAGCAAATTTTTCTGCATTTTATCACAGTTGATATCTATTTTTTCAACATAGTCTTATTTGTACCTTTAATCTGCTGATCATTTTGAGCCTCTTCGAGTTGAGTGCCTGATCTAATCAGTGCACCATCTTCTAAAATTTCTTTTTTTATTAAATTTGGAAATTAATATAAAGCCAGGTTAGCTTTCGTGTGTTAATGAGCTACTAGTAATAATATTTCTATAAGTGCCTGGTTGTTTTCACCGGCCATCTTGTCAAATGAAATTTAGAGTATGGTGAATTAATTAACAACCTGTTTTCTGTGTAAGAGGACTGTATAAAATTGGTATGTATAGGCGATGATTGTCTGATTTGTCCAAAAATGGTCAGATTGAAATTGCAACAGAAAAATGATGGCGAACCATTGCAATCAGGTGTTTCCGCATGAAGAGAACATATTTACAGGGCGATAAATTCAAGATTTGAAATTTGACGTACCTGTTTGTGGAGGTTGAGAATTGGTACATTAATTGAAAAGCAGTCTTATTTTTTCTAAAAATTAAACGATGTGATTAAACGATTGCTTTATACACTGTCTATTTTTTTATATAGCTTATGTTGGGTGTGCGTTCTTTATCTGCATGAATTGTTTTTTGTGCTTATTATGAGTTTGCAAGCTATACTGCATATCCTGCAAGTTTTTTGCCGGAAAAGGATTCCTTGCGCTGCATTATCAGTGGCGCAGCCAGCGTTGAGAATTGGAGGGGCATATATTCATAGACTATAAAAACAATCGATTTCAAAAGAAATTATGAGGCAAAACATGACAAATGAATATTCGCCCCTTGAATTTACACCGCTGAGCATTACCTCACTACAATTTCTTGTTCATTGATCAGATCTATTTTAGAGTATTTTTTCCTTGTGTGACACTTTGGATTATCTAATTATTTGCTTCATGGTTCTATTGGTCCAAATTCAATGGTCCACGTGCATCACCGAGGATTATATGGCCTGGTTTATCCTACTTTGATCTGCAGGAAACTCTGAAGTATCCTAAGGGCTGGATATGCAATTTGAACTTTGAAATAAAATGAAGACTGCTTTATGTTATCCTTTCATATTACTTAACTTTAACGATGAAAAAGGGAAAATGAGTATGATTTTGAGCCCGCTTTGTAATTGTAAAACACATGGTAATATTTTTACATAGTGGTTGTATTAAATAAATCATTGCGTTATTAGATGCTTTCAAACTGTACTAATAAATTTTCCAATTCCAAAAGATTGTCTGATAAGCTAGGAATTGTCTATTGTTGCAAGCCTTTAATCCACTTCATTTTGTTATTGCTCTTGTAAATCTGTGCTTGTATGTATTATACCTGCATATATTTCTTTCTCTAATTTTCCAAAATAATTTCTTGGTTTTCTTTTGCAAATAGCTGAAAGTTTGGAATTGGCATACTCTCTTAATTCAAACGATTGACAATTCAATTATAATGGATTAAATTTTCACTCTGTTTCGGATTGTTTTTAGGGATCATACGTTTTTTATTGAAAAGTAATCTAATTGAATTAAAGGCCTCTTCGAGTTGAGTGCCCGATCTAATCAGTGCACCATTTTGTAAAATTTCTTTTTCTATTAAATTTGGAATTCAATATAGAGTCAGGTTAGCTTTTGTGTATTAATGAGATACTACTAATATTATTTCTATCTGCAGCTGGTTGTTTTCACTGACCATCTTGTCAAATGAAATTCAGAGTGTAGTCAATTAATAAACAACCTGTTTTTTGTGTAAGGGTGCCTCATAAAACTGAGGCCTGTCTGAGAATGGTTAGGGCATGTGTCTTAGGAAGTCTTTCTGTAAAACCAGTTGAGACTTTAATTTTTCCCTGCTTGAAAAGTTTGTCTGTTATCACCATGTAGTTTCGATACAATATTTCCTCTATAAGTAAATGGTTAACAAATTGTTCACGCATCCAATTCTATTTTTTTTTGTTTTGTATTATGTCCTTTAGACTTGCTGATCGTCATGAGAGGTGAGTTTAAACAAAGAAGGGTCACACAACGTTTGACTTGCTCTATTTCATGTATGGGATTAAACAGAATTGTAGTTAATAAAATTTTTTCTATGTCTGGGTTCATGTTTGAGCAAATTTTTCTGCATTTTATCACGGTTAATATCTATTTTTTCAACATAGTCTTATTTGTACCTTCGATCTGCTGATCATTTTGAGCCTCTTCAAGTTGAGTGCCCGATCTAATCAGTGCACCATCTTCTAAAATTTCTTTTTCTAATAAATTTGGAAATTAATACAGAGTCAGGTTAGCTTTTGTGTGTTAATGAGCTACTAGTAATCTTATTTTTATCAGTGGCTGGTTGTTTTCACTGTCCATCTTGTCAAAGGAAATTCAGATTATGGTCAATTAATTAACAACCTGTTTTCTGTGTAAGAGGGCCGTATAAAATTGGCATGTATAGGCGATGATTGTCTGACTTGTCCAAAAACGGTCAGATTGAAATTGCAACAAAAAAATAATAGCGATTCCATAGCGATCAGGTGTTTCCGCATGAAGAGAACATGTTTACGGGGCGATAAATTTAAGATTTGACGTACCTGTTTGTGGAGGCTGAGAATTGGTACATTCATTGAAAAGCAGTCTTATTTTTTCTAAAAATAAAACGATGTTATTAAATTGCGATTGCTTATAAACTGTCTACTTTTTTTTTATATAGCTGATGTTGGGTGTGCATTCGTTATCTGCATGAATTGTTTTTTGTGCTTATTGTGAGCTTCCAAGCTGCGAGTTTTTTGGTGAAAAGAGATTCATTATTCATATTCATTTTTCATATTCATGGCCATAAAAACAATCAATTTCAAAAGAAATTAATGAGGCAAAACATGACGAATAAATATTCGCCCCTTCAATTTACGCCACTGAGCATTATCTCACTACAATTTATTGTTCATTGATCAGATCTATTTTAGAGTATTTTTCCCTTGCGTGGCACTTTGGATTATCTAAGTATTTGCTTCATTGTTCTATTAGTCCAAATTCAATGGTCCACGTGCATGACTGAGGATTGTATGGCCTGGTTTATCCAACTGTGATCTGCAGGAAACTCTGAGGTATCCTCAGGGCTGGATATGCAATTTAAACTTTGCGATAAAATTTAGACCGATTTATGTTATGCTTTCGTGTTACTTAACTTAAATGATGAAAAAGGGAAAATGAGTATGGTTTTGAGCCTGCTTTGTAATTGCAAAACAGATGGTAATATTTTTACGTAGCTTGTTTTATTGAATAAATCATTGCATTATTAGATGCTCTTTCAAACTGTTCTAATAAATTTTCAGGTTCCAAAAGATTGTCTAATAAGCTAGTAATGGTCTATTGTTGCAAGCCACTTCATTTTGTTATTGCTCTTGTAAATCTGGGCCGGTACGTATTATACCTGCATATATTTCTTTCTTTAATTTTCCAAAATAATTTCTTGGTTTGCTTTTGCAAATAGCTGAAACATTAGAATTGGCAGAAAAAGGAATATTTGACATGGATTTGAGGTGTTCTTCCAAGCATTTTAGACACTTGTTTTTATCTTTGGTGATACTACAAAGCCTTTTTTTCACGATGCACCTCAATGTTTGATGTTTTTTATTAAAATAGATTGTTTTGGTACCTATAATCTAGAGTGAACCGAAAAAAATTAAAAATTAAAAACTTCAATACCCGTGGGGTTCTGTCTTTTTCGACAATTTAAATATCCCTTGCATGCAAAACTTAAATGCTTAAAAGTAATTTTGACTTGGTAGATGCAAAATTTGTTGGGTGTTTTATTACTGTACAAAATTACAGAAAATTTACTCGAGTCTAAGCCGCTCAAAACGTGGCACGATCTTCCATATGTTTAGCAAAATTAGCTTTGTGCATGTTTAATTTATGTATTTACTTTATTTGCATACAACTCTGAGGGACATTTAATTAAAATTCGAACATCTCTTCAGAAAAAACGATTTTTATTGAGAAAAATATATGTTTGCACGACGTTTTGAATGGCTTAAACTCAATAAAATTTCTTGAAATTTTGAACAGCAATAAAACACTTGACATATTTTCTACCTACCAACTCAAAATTACTTTTAAGCATTCAAATTTCACGTGCAAGCCATTTTTAATGTGTTTGAAAATAGGCACACCCCTGGGTTTGAAACATTTGTATTTTAGAAATTGTCATTTATTCAAGGCGCTTCGCCAGGTTGAGAGCCGTTTCATAATTGTCTACTTTTTTAGTAGTATATGTAAGGCACTTGAAGGCATTTTTAAAATTTGTGTTATTTTACCCATCACCCGCCAGGAAGCATTCCTTTTAAGAAATCTTTCATGATTGTTAAAATTTCGAAAGATAGGTTATTTATAAATTTAAGGAAAATCTGCTTTATTATGCTAACACGTAGTATTACCTTGAAAAAATATTTGTAACTTTCGAAAGATATTTAAGGTTTTAAAGTGTTTATGCAACGAAATTTCACCCCGATGTTTTCTCACCTCAGTGTAGAGAAAACTTAAAATGAGTTGGTAACTTCTTTTATAGAAGTTCATTGTCTGGTTTTTTTCCTGAGAAATTTAGCTTTGAATAATATGCAAATATCATACTTATGACATCACAGTGCATAATGTATTTTAAAACAACAGATTTTTCGAACAATTTAATTTTGTCGAACAAAATTCCAAAACTACAACTTACAAATTCCGATTTGCTGTATTTTTGTGCAACTTTTGGAAATTTATCGTGGATACTGTAAGAGAAATTCCTGCAGCACTAAAAATTCATCATGCACTGTGATGTCATAAGTATGATATTTGCGTATTATTTAAAGCCAAATTTCTCACGAAAGAAGCAAAATGATGAACTTTTGTAAAAGAAGTTACCAACCCATTTTACGTAAACTTTACACTGAGGCCATAAAGTTTTGGGGTGAAATTTCGTTGCATAAACACTTTAAGTAAGTTTGATTTTATATTTTTAAGGAAAAATGAAAAGGAATTTTTTAAAATCCACTTCGCACGCGATTATATTAAGTATTGGTCTGTCATAAAAAAATCGAGAGCTTGAAAAAGCAATTTTGGAGAATTATATAAAAAATGAGTCTTAAAAGAAATTTTAGAAGAATTATCTGATAAGATCAGCGAGGTATACGATTTAGAACTTGCAGAGGAAATGACAGATATTTTTGAGGATTCAACAGATAAAATTAATGAAGACTTTAAACAATATTGGTCATTAGTGAAAAAACTTGCAACGATTGAAAAAGAGCAAGATGAATTGCGTAAGGAACTTGAAGGAGAACGAATAACAAAAGAATCGATTACGAAAAGTTTTAGAACGGCTACCGATGTTGCGATGAAAGTAATCGGTGAGGAACGGAAACTTCGTGAAAAAATCAAAAAAGAAAGAGACCAAGCGGAGTACGATAAGGAATATGTGCAAACCAACTTATGGAATATATTGATTAATTTTTTTCAAAAGGCAAAGACACCTTTCGAAAAAAATTTTTTTTTTTACTCTTTCTTCGTCTTCTATAAGAGGCTGCATTACTTTTTCGTATTTTTTACGTTTTTTCTTCCAAAAAGCAATTTGAAAATTTGCTTCGGTACCGTCGGCATCCTTTGACATTTGAAATCCTGTTACTAATTTTCGTCGGTCATCACTATCTTTGTTATAAAGTTCTCCATCGAACTCTATTTGCTTTTGTTTTTTACTTGATGCACAACCCATCTATAAGAATAAATAAATAAAATGTCATTACTATTTGGATATTCATCTGGTTTGGACTCCATTGAAGAGGACATTGATATGAACGGAAACAGGATTATAGACCTTCCATCGTCGTCAATAGATTCAGAACCTGTTACCAAGGGTTATGCCGATACACATTATTCTGGAGGTGGTGGAGGTTTCAAGGGTCCCAAAGGAGACCCAGGACGGCAAGGATCTAAAGGCGACACGGGTTTACAAGGTCCTAAAGGTGATCAAGGATCAAAAGGTTTAAAAGAAGACCCGGGGTCACAAGGACCTAAAGGTGACACTGGTGATCCAGGCTCGCAGGGCCCCACAGGAGCACAAGGTTTAAAAGGATCTAAAGGAAGCAAAGGTGACTCAGGACCACAAGGCCCAAAAGGAGACACAGGCTCGCAGGGCCCTTCAGGCAGTGGAGGTAGTGGCTCACAAGGACCTAAAGGCGACAAAGGTGATCCAGGGCCACAAGGACCAAAAGGTGATAAGGGCGATCAAGGGCGATCAAGGGCCAAAAGGCGATACAGGTTCGCAAGGATCAAAAGGTGATAAGGGCTTACAAGGACCGAAAGGCGATCAAGGATCAAGAGGTCCTAAAGGTAACAAAGGAGACACGGGATCACAAGGACCTAAAGGAGACAAGGGTGATCCCGGATCGGGAGGATTATCCAACACCGGTTTTACGATGCAGAGAAACATTGATATGAGCAACAATAAGATTGTAAACCGTCCAGATTCAACAACGACAAATGAAGCCATTACCAAACAATATGCAAACAAAGTTTACCTAACTCATGCCCGTTTTACGATGCAAGATAATATTGGTATGAATAATCACGAGGTTTTAGGACTAAATCCAGTACCATGAGATGGTACGGCAGCCGTATCAAAGGATTATACCGAGTCAAGATATGTTGTTAAGGATGCAGATATTGATATGAACAACAACCGTATCCTTAACTTACCCTTTCCTCAGACGAGCGGCAAACCGATAACTAAAGGATTCGTTGAAAAGTACTATGGTGTAGATTACGTTAACATTTTAACGTTTAAGGGGAAACCAGGTAGTGTTACGGTAATTCACGCCGATGACACAGTTGACTTAGTTAATGGGAAGCCTGATGTGGATTTTTCCAAGGTAGGCGATAGTTATCAAATAAATTTTCCAGTCCATCCTAAGCTTCCAACAGGCATTTACACATATGAGATGGATGTGGTGTTAACAACATCTAGAGGTTATAATATAATGTTGTGGGGTGACTGTGGAGGGTCTGGATATAAAACCTCGATAAAGTATAATTATTGGAGTTGGGGTTATGAAAATAAGGTTCAACAAAATGATGTTTAGGGTGGTTACTTTCACAGAGGAACCGGTAAAAGAGTTCGTATTAAGGGTTCCTTTTTGAACCACTGTAACCGCATTTATGGTCGATTGATGTCCAATACCGGCAATCTGAGTCCGATGGACAAATCCATCAGACAAGTTTTACGATGGATCTGATGGAGTTCTTTTTTAAAATACAGAGTCACGTGACAAACATACTTTTACATTATGTAATAAATGCAAATATTATAACTATGTAATCTACACAAAATTAGTAACATATATGTAAACATGCTAAACGCTTACTTTGCTGAAGTATCTAAGTATGTATTAGGCATAGAAAATAAAAACTCTAGGTCCCTTAGATGGTCCGATAGATCCATCGCAGAAAAATGACGTCATCACAAGGTAAGTTTAATTCAATTAGGGATGTCCGCATGCAGCCTGCCTGGTGATTGCCTCGACCTCGTAAAAGTCAGATTGTCCGATGGATCCATCAGACAAGCGTGTTTTCTGTCGAACAAAAAATTATCCGATGGAGAAAAAATGACATCATCACAAGGTAGGTTTAATTCAATTAGGAATATCCGCATGCGGCCTGCCTGGTGATTGCTCTAACCTCGTGAAAGTCAGATTGTCCGATGGATCAGATAGATCCATCGGACAAGCGTGTTTTCCGTGGGACAAAAAATTATCCGATGGAGAAAAAATGACGTCATCACAAGGTAGGTTTAATTCAATTAGGGATATCCGCATGCAGCCTGCCTGGTGATTGCCCTGACCTCGTGAAAGTCAGATTGTCCGATGGATCCATCGGACAAACGTGTTTTCCGTCAGACAAAAAATTATCCGATGGAGAAAAAATGACGTCATCACAAGCTAGGTTTAATTCAATTAGGGATGTCTGCAAGCGGCCTGCCTTGGGATTGCCCTGACCTCATGAAAGTCAGATTGTCCGATAGATCCATCGGACTGGCGTGTTTTCCGTCGAAGTATTGTCGGATTGAAAAAATGATGTCAAGAACAGTCGTGGGTATAGGTAATTTGATATTAGCTATGACATTGACCAATCATTTTGTGGCAACTTGTCTCTATCAAAGTCTGAAGTGCATGCTTTAAGTTTGTTATCGATGGCAAAATTTGTGGACAATCCTTCATGTTTATCAAGACTGTTTATGGTTGTGAGCGTTTTGGGTCGTTCGTTCACCTCCTCCGTGTTTTTAATATTGTTCATACGTTTGTTTGCGGTGACGATGCTGGGCCTTCGACAACAAACGCGAATGAACCAATACTGGATGGCGCTGTAAATGTTAATTCGGAAACGAAGGCATTAACATGTGCAAAATTCTCTGCCTATGTTGAAAATATTTTTTATTTATACCCCGAAGCATTTGCTGGTCGTGACTCTTTTGATGCCTTTTGCCGAAGCAAAGGTTGTGAGCAACCGAACATCGTGTCGAAGTTGTGCCCGGAAACTTTTAGTATGCGATGATGGCAAAGACGTTGTAATATACCACATGACTCGTGGAACATATATTGGAAGCAGGTTTACCAAGAAATGCTCAAAATGTAAAATTCAAGAGCATTATGGGTTTTATAAACGCGGTGGCAAAAGAATGTTTGACAATGACTGTTTAACGAACGAGTTTCTGTTGACATCTGAAGATACGGCTATCGATATGACATTGCTCAAGTACTTAGTTCAAGGCGCTTGTCCTTTTTTGTTGAAAGCTAAGGTTTACAACAGTGTTCATGGCTATTCAGCGAGCGAACTGGAGGGAGAAAGCTCTGACTTTGGCAAGGATGGTGTAGTCAAACCCAGGAAGAAGAGAAGGTATGTCTTGTGTGAAATAGCAGAGTAAGTATATATCTTACTCCTTAAAAATAGGGAAGTTAAGATTAACGTATCAATCACCAATACCCACCCACAATGGCCGAAGCTCTGTTATTTTTTTGGTAATAGTGCTGATAGTTCAATCCAACCATGGATTGAGTGTTGATAAACCTCATTCGTTAGATATCGATGGTAGTTTGGTTTGGATTTATGCCTCAACAATTTCAGAAGTGTCTAAAATTGTTAAATTTCGTTCCTACGGTCGATCAACAACGATGGACAGTAAAATCGTTACTCCCGGTGATGTTAAATGCCGTTTAATACTAAAGCTTGTGAAGGCGTTTATGATGGCAAATCTCATAGTGCTATCTGGTGATGTGTCTGTAAATCCTGGCCCTTTATTTGGGCGTGTTGATTTTGGTGAAGCAGCACAAGTTCAAGGTACGATACCTGATACAACTGTATTTGGTAAACTACACACTCGTGGAATATCTGTATCGCATCTGAACGTACGAGGTTCACGTTCTAGTCTTGACGAACTAAGACTTCTTTTGAAAAATCAAACTATTGATGTTTTTTCAATTAGTGAATCATGGCTTAATATCAACGTATGTGATGAAGAACTAAAAATCGAAGGCTATAATTTGATACGGAAAGACAGATCATATGCAAATGGCGGTGGTGTGGCTGTCTACATAAAAAACAAATTTGCTTTCAGCCGTAGACGTGAGCTTGAAACTGCTACTTTAGAATCACTTTGGCTTGAGGTAAAGATTCCCAAATCAAAATCGCTGTTAATTTCAGTCGTTTATAGACCACCACAAGATGATTCTTTTTTCGATAAATTCCGACTCGAACTTGATGCAATTGAGCATGCCCAAGAATATTTAGTTCTGGGTGACCTAAACTGTGATATGCAAAGACGTTTGCCTGAGACAAAAAAGCTTAAAGCACTGATGCTTTATTTCCAACGAAGTCAGGTTATCAAGGAACCTACTAGAATAACTGCTACATCTTCGACACTGCTGGACGTAATATTTCCGACCAACAGTGATAAAATTGGCGAGACTGGTGTCGTTCATCTTAGGATAAGTGATCATTCATTAGTATATATTGTTCGACAAGCTCGTTCAAGTAAATTACCACCAAAGACAGTATCATTCAGGAACTTCAAAAGATTTGATAAAAGTTTGTTCAGGATATTTGTTCGACCCCATTTCACATAATCGAAACTTGTGATGATGTCGACACTTGTTGGAGTCTATGGAAGTCCATGTTTACTGAAATATGTGATAATTATGCGCCCATAGTTACACGGAGACTCAGAGGAAACCCTTGTCCATGGTTGACTGACAACATTAAGGATATGATGCGTAAAAGAGATTATTTGCATAAATCAGCAATTAATTCTAAATCTCCACAAGATTGGCAAGCTTACAAGCTATTAAGAAATAAAGTTAACAAACAAGTACATCAAGCTAAGTTATTTTAAATTGAAGATAGCCGAAATTAAATCGAATCCGGACAGTATTTGGAAAACCATTAAGAAACTTTTGCCAAAGAAGAGCAAATTACCAATTAGTACCATGGAAGTTAATGGTAAACTAATTTCCCAACCCCTCGCCATCGCTGAACACTTCAATGATTTCTTTGTTTCCATTGGTACAAGATTGTGCAATTTAGTACCTAGTAGTTTACCGAGATGTCAAGCCAATGGTCCAGAGTTTTCATTTGATGAAATTCAAATTGAATCTGTTGCTAATCAATTAAAAAACCTAAAAGCAAAAAAGGGAGCTGGTTTAGATAATATCCCATGTCGTCTTTTGAAACTGTCAGCTGATTTAATTGCACCATCTCTTACATATATTTACAACTTATCATTAACCTCTGGTACTTTTCCCAGTGAATGGAGAACGGCGAAAGTCATTCCTTTGTTCAAGTCGGGTAAAAAAGGCCAAATTGAAAACTACAGGCCTATTTCAATCCTACCTGTGGTTTCCAAAATTATGGAGAAAGAAGTTTATCGTCAAGTATACTCCTTTCTTGTTGAGCATAACTTGCTCCACCCCGCACAACATGGTTTTCGACAAATGCGCTCCACCCAAACTGCATTGCTTAATGTAGTTGATCAGTGGTTGAAAAATATGGATAATAGTGAAGTAACAGGTGTTGTGTTTATTGACATAGCGAAAGCTTTTGACACGGTCAAGCATTCGTTGGTAATAGACAAGCTGCAAAACATTGGGATAAAGAATCTTGAACTAGAGTGGTTTAGATCGTATCTAAATAATCGGAAGCAAAAAGTGGTATTTAATGGCGCAACATCTAGTGAGAGGCTTATAACATGTGGTGTTCCCCAGGGATCTGCTTTAGGTCCCCTGCTGTTCCTCATCTACATCAATACCTTACCCAATGCTGTCAAACATAGTAAAATCAATATGTTTGCTGATGATACAGCTATTTTTCTGAATGGGAAAAAGTCGAAGGATATCGAGCAACAGTTAAACTCTGATCTTCGCTCTATTTCTTGTTGGCTTGAACAAAATGGATTAGCACCGAATGCCTCTAAATGCGAATGCATATTGATAGGTACTCCTCAAAAGCTTCGCACGGAACAGCCAATTCAACTTCGTTTAGGTCAGAATAACATCAAAATGGTAAACTCTTCCAAGTACCTTGGTCTTATGGTCGACTCTCACATTTCCTGGTCTGAGCATGTTGACGCCTTATCAAAAAAGGTATCGTCTAGAATTGGTTTGATGAGCAGAATCAGGAATTATCTTGACTCTTCAACGTCTAAATTGATCTATAATGCAATGGTGTTACCATTGTTTGACTATTGCGACGTTGTATGGGACTGTTGTAATGCGTCGTCAAAAGTTAAACTTCAAAATCTCCAAAATCGTGCTCGTAAAGTCATTTTAAAATCGGAGTCACCTCAATCAAAATGGCTAACCTTGGATGAGAGAAGACCCTTTCATAAAGCGGCTTTTATGTATAAATGCCTCCATCATGAGGATAATAGATTTGAGCTTTACTGTACTCGGCGTTCAGAAATACATCGTCACAACACCAGGCATAAGAATGATTTTGCAATTCCCAAACCGAAGACTGAACAGCTGAAAAGAACTTTTCAATACTCTGGCATTCAAATATGGAACTCTCTGCCCATTGACATTAAAAACAGTGACTCTTTGCTGGGTTTTAAATCTAAATATTTTAAATTCTATGGGTAATTATTATGACTTTAGTGATAATTAGTATTACGGACCTATTGACTTTTATAGTATTAATTACTAAGATTTTACCTATTTGTATTTATATTTAGTAAATTTGGTAGTCGTATTGTACTAGTTATATTCATAGACAGGGCCTCCAGGGAGAACAGCATTCGCTGATGGAGTTACCCTGGATAAATAAACCTATCTATCTAAGTTAATTTATACTTATTGTATATTTGTCGTATGAACGACGTCCTTAGCATAGAAAGTGTGCTTATGTAGACGATGACTACACACAAAGTTGTCAGTTGACTATAAACAAGACGCTTGCTAAGCGTTTGCTCGAGCTAAAGCGCTCAGCCGCGCTCTGCATGTGATGCGACATGTTTACATATATTAAAGTGCCTATCACCCAATTTTTTTTATTTTATTAATGAAGGCTATATAGTCCCCTGAATAGATAGTCAATATATCTTTTTTGGAAAAAACCGTTTCATTCTACTTTTTTTTGCACAAAACTGTGCTTTTATATTATTTGACCGAGCACGTCGTGGCCTGGTACCTGTGACGTAGCAGGAGTAAGTTGCGTGATATACAGTATATTTATAGTGGAGGTGAACACATTTCAATCATGTTTTTGCATTATTTGTTGCATTTTATGACTGCCTAAATATGTTTTTGAAGTCTTTGTGTTTACGATCAATGCTCAGTTTCTGTCTAAGCAATTATCTTGCTGTCCAGTCCGAGATTATAGTGAGAATGGCATTGATAGGAATGAAAACAAATGCGATATTGAAACTGCCCATGTTGAACCATGCTCTCTCGCGAACTTATAGCGGACAAAGTATGGGTAATGGAACAAGAAATGCGCTGACAAGAGGAGAAAGAATAAATACTCAATTGCAAAATGCCACACAACACAAACTACATCATGCTATTCTCAGTCTCACATGATACGATTCCATTTTAGACAACTCGATACACGCGATTTTTGTGATTTTTATAGTTATCATATATCTAACACAAAGTGATCCTATAATGGAAACTATATACGCTCTTGCTATTGCACGAATATATACTCGTATTTTCAAGCAGTTTTTAGGACAATTTAGTACATATAATATAAATATATAAACATAGTATCAGATTACCAACTCGCGCCCCTTTGACTTCAAAACACACTGAGACTGTAGCTGCAAAGAAGAGTCCAGCTCGAGTCGTGACTGGTTTTTGTAATGTTTTCTTCAGGCAGATCTTTTATATAACGTATTCAAACAAGTACGCATATTTTTCAGGCAAAAGTATGACAATTGAAGCAGTCTGAAGTCTAAACAAATCATGAAACATAATATGTACATATTTTAACTAAAGCGCAATGCTGTCTATATAAGCGTAATGTTGAGCGTGAATATCACTGTTATCATTGTTAACATTGCTAGGTTCCGTTTCTGACTGTGTAAGTGTACATGTATATCATAGGAACAGCATTCTTTCCTACACTGAATGACTAACGAACGCCTGAAAAGGCGATGTGTCAGTGGTAGACCATTTCCACGTTTGGCTCAGTCTTGTACGCACTAAACGCCAAAGTCTACCTCTTTTCTTTTCTGAATCATTATATTTATGAACACTAACATTCTTGGAAGGGTTAGAGACATTTGAACAACCAACTGCTACAGTGCTACACAACTATTGCACATTTTCTCTTGCAAAAGCCAAGAAAATTTCAACAACGGAAAATTGCCATATAAATTTATAATATTTTATATAGAACTTACAAATTGCTACAATTATTAAGTGCGAGTTACTCCTGCTACGTCACTCGACCCAATCTTCTGGAAAGTCATTCTCACGGCCAATATGGAATTTTTGACAAAATATGTGCTATTTTGCACTTTCAAGGCGCAAAATAAATAGGAAAGACAGCACTAAACAAATATATGTTTAGACAATTCTACTATTTGAAGGCTGTACTTTTCATTAATCAAATAAAAAAAATTGGGTGATAGGCACTTTAAAAGGTGACTGAGTTATTATCTTTACTATAAGCATATTAAAATATATATTGAACCAATATCGGGCTAACTATGCTGGCTAGCGGCGTAACTAGCGTCAATATATTTCATATATAAATCTGTCAGCATGAATTTTGCTACTCAGAATCTGACTTGGGTCTCGAGCACGCTGTTGTCGATATTTACAGCTGTGCTTAATATCAAATCATATAGCATATTGTATTCAGCCCATTCACATCAAAATTTCGACACTGAGGTCTTTTTCAGTGCATAATTAATACTGTTAGGGCAACATATTCTCTCGTATAACTCGATCGCGATAGAAGTAAGTTTGATATAGTGTAGATACATGTGATGGTGTATATTTGTATAAACTAGACGAGTAGACAAATTAAAGTATGCGTATGTCAGGTTGAGCGGCGTTTGAAAGCGTATGCATATACAGCCATTTTGTTTGGATCAAAGACGCGTAGAAGCAAATATTCCCATATATTTTATCGAGTGCGCGTGTTAAAACGCGTGTTTACAGTCACAATATAGCGCAGCTGCCACTTGCCAGACCAGTCGTGATAAATGTGTATGGTCATTTTGTTTTGATCAGGTACGCCTAGAAAGCGTATATCCAGCCATTTTGCTTAGATTGAGTATGCATCAGCGTAGTGCCGTTTTGTTTGGATACGGAGTAGGCATAGAAAGCATATATACATCTTGCCATTTGCCTGACCCGTCATGGTCAAGGACAGGAAGTCGAATGAGATGATAAACTGATGTGACTGACGAGCAGCTAATCAGATAAGCTTAAGCCTGAAAGACTTGCCACGATTGGTCAAAATGTAGAGTGGCCACGTGGGAGACTAAGTCTTGCGCGAGAAAAAAAAACTCGAAGGGAATTTATGACTCTCGCTTTAGCTCAAGTAATAATTGTCTTAAATTTTAATTTAATGTCTAAAATATTAAATACAGTAATTGCTATATTGATAATTTTAACATAAATTTCAATTAAATTGTTGGCATGAAAAAGGCAAGGGTTTTTGCCCAGAGTCCCAAAATTGATTTCTTTCTCTGAATTTTGTTTATGTCTGCATTATCGAATAACAACTTGCAGCCATTGTTGAACATCTTAGTTTTTTAAATTTCACTTGTTAACATAGGAGGATTTTCTGGGGGATGGGTGCAGGGCATACACTATCATAAGGTTTTAGCACCAAAATAAAAATTAAAAAAGGCATGTGCATTGTACATTACATGTATTATTATTGATGTTCTTGACTGAATGAAAATTCCTTTAAACAGCCAGGTTTAATACTGTGTAAAATGACAATATCCTAAAAGGTGAAAGTCCAGTCACCTCCTTGGTAGTATACTAATAAGCACCCCTCCTGCCAGATGAGAATTGATCTCCCCCTGTCCTTTAGTACACTGACTTTCTAAGTGTTATAACTTTACTCTGACAATTGCGTACCCCTAACTCTGCATGTGTTCCCCCCCCCTAATACATATATATATATATATCCTGTTCGCAGGCCTATCCTGTTCGCAGGCCTACATGGAGAGTACATCAACAGTTATTACACTCCTCCCCTTTTAGTTCCAAGTCTATCTATAATTCCCAACACAACGTATCATAGTCCGTATATACATTCTAAAAGTTTCAAATGACTCTCTCATAATCTGTAGTGATTTAGTTCCCTAGTTCATAATCCTGAAGGTGTTGTGGAACACGACGCTCTCGGGCTGGTAATTGTCTTCGAGCATGACCATCCTGAACTGGAGGAATCAGACCCGGTTGTTCGGGTCGATCAACATTGGGTTGGTGAAGAGGAGGGGCTTCTCCAAATGGGAGTATCACTTGATCCTGCATTTCAGAATTCTGGTCTCCCTCCTGTGGTTTAAGATAACACTTACGAATATGGTCCAAATGTCTTAGCAAGGTCTGCCCATTTTCCAGTCGTATCTGGGCTGACACTGGACCAGTCAATTTAAAGACCACGCCCTTCAGCCATGCTTTAGGTTTCCGAAAATCTCGCACGAACACGTGATCGCCTGTTTCGATGATCCGCTCTTTAGCATGCTGATCATGTGCCTTCTTCTGATGCCACTGCTTATCCTCAACGCGTTCAACTACCTTCGGTTGTATTTGGTCTAAGTGCGTCCGCAGTCGTCTTTTCATCAACTTCTCTGCTGGAGCGACTCCAGTTGTGGTGTGAGGCGTTATCCTATACTTCAGTAAAAAGCGCGACAGTTTCGTTCTCATGGTTCCCTCTTCCATTTTCTCTATTTCCTCCTTGAAAACTCGTACAGCTCTTTCAGCTTGTCCATTAGATGCAGGGTGATAGGGAGATACGGTCACGTGTTTAATGCCATTGCCTTTCAGGAACTGTTGGAATTCGTGACTTGTAAAGTTCGGGCCATTATCACTAACGACTGTGATTGGCAGCCCATGCATGGCAAATATCTCCCTCAATTTTTCAATGGTTGCTTGGGAAGTTGTGGATTTCATTAAGTGCACCTCAAGCCATTTAGAGTATGCGTCTATCACCACTAGAAACATCTCACCATGGAAGGGACCAGCATAGTCAATATGTAGTCGAGTCCATGGTTGACCAGGCCACTCCCAAGGATGGAGTGATGCTGAGGCAGGAGCTGACTGGTGTAGCTGACATTTGTCGCAGCCTCTCACTTCTTGTTCAATGGCCTCATCCAACCCGGGCCACCACACAGCTTCGTGCCAAGGCTTTCATTCGCGATACTCCGGGATGGGCTGCATGGAGCTCTGCTAGTATTCTTGATCTACCTTGAGGGGGGATTACCACTCGTCTTCCCCAGAGAAGGCACCCATCTTCGACACTAAGCTCCCACTTACGTCTTGTATACGGGTTCAATTCAGTTTCCTCACATGACGTCGGCCAACCTTGTAATGTAAATTGCACCACTTTTGACAACACAGGGTCACGTTTGGTCCAGTTTTTGATTTGTGCACTACATACGGGTGTTCCGGCCAAATGATCCATGAGTAACACTGTCTCTCCTGGTTGAGGGATGTTCTGGGGCATTGTTGCTAAGGGCAACCTGCTCAAAGCATCTGCATTGTCATTTTGCTTCCCCGCTTTGTATCTTATAGTGTACTCATAAGCTGCCAGGGTAAGGGCCCATCGCTGAACCCGGGGTGCTGCAAAGGGCGGGACCCCCTTCTCCGCACTCAAAAGGCTTTCTAAGGGTTTGTGGTCAGTGGTGAGTGTGAACGGATGGCCATACAGAAATTGATGGAATTTTTTTACTCCAAAAAGGATAGCCAAAGTTTCCTTCTCTATTGTCGAATAATTTCGTTCAGCTGGGTTTAGTGATCGCGATGCATAACCAATTGGTTTCTCACTGCCATCAGGTAACTGATGAGATAAGACTGCACCCACTCCATAGTCCGAGGCATCTGTCGCTAAAATTAATGGTTTAGCTGGATCGAAATGGACAAGCAGGTCAGCGGATTGCAACAATTCTTTTGCACTTTCGAACGCCTTCTGCTGTTCTTGCTTCCACTGCCAGGGAGTTCCTTGACGTAGAAGATGGTGTAATGGTTCCAAGGTAGTGGCTATATTTGGTAAAAACTGATGATAGTAGTTAAGCATACCAAGAAACGAGCGTAGCTGACTAACGTTCTGCGGTTCAGGGGCCTTCTGTATGGCTTCGACTTTATCTTTCACTGGTTCAACTCCACGGCCACTGATGCGGTATCCACAGTAAGTGACTTGTGTCACCATAAATTCACACTTACTCTTCTTCAAGCGTAGGCCAGCGGCAGAAAGAGTTGTCAAAACAGCATCAAGGTTGGATAAATGGTCGACATCATCTTTGCCTCCAACCAAAATGTCATCAACCCGTACAATAACACAGGGTATGCCATGCAATAGGTTCTCCATTGTTCGTTGGAATATTCCTGGTGCTGATGACACCCCAAATGGTAGACGGTTGTACTGGTATAAGCCCTTGTGTGTGTTTATTGTGGTGTATTGTTTGGACTCGTCTTCTAACAACAATTGTTGATAAGCTTGGGACATGTCCAGCTTGGTAAACTTCTGGCTGCCCCCTAAGGTAGTGAGTAGGCCTTCCGTTTTGGGAATAGGGTAATTATCAAGTTTCGAAGCTTGATTGATAGTGCACTTATAATCTCCACAGACTCGAACCGACCCATCTGACTTCACGATTGGTACTATGGGTGCCGCCCACTCTGAGAACTGTACGGGTGTTATTATGCCTTCTTTCTCGAGTCGTTCTAACTCCTGTTCGAGAGGTGCTTTCATAGCATAGGGCACTGGACGAGCTTTCACAAACTTTGGTTGTGCCCCTTCCTTTAAATAAATTTTTGCTTTCGTAGCTTTCAATGTTCCTAGGTCTTCTGCAAAAACTTCCTTGTGGGCATCCAGAACTTTCTTTAATTGGCAGTGCACTTTCTCTGGGTTCACACAAAATATTGAGTCCCAGTTCAATTTGATGGCTTCCATCCAATTGCGACCAAACAGGTTAGGACCTTTGCTTCTTACCACTAAAGCTGGCAAGTGGTTCTTTTGCTTCTCGTAGATTACTGGGACTTGTAGTTCCCCAAGGACTGGAATAGTGTGGCCTGTATAGGTGGTGAGAACTGCGGAGGATGGATTCAGAGGTGGCAAATCTTCTTTCAATTTATTGTATGTTTGTTCATTTATTATTGTTTTTGTTGCACCCGTGTCAATAATCATAGCCACTGGTTTACCCGCAATCTCCAACTCAACTTTTACAGCCCTGTCCGTTTTTCCCACTTGGTACAAGCTATATTCGCTATCTGAGCCCTCCCTCAAGGTTACTAGATGTGCTTCCGGTTTGAAATCTCTTCTTCCGGTGCGTTCACTTCCGGCGTGTTGCTGTCGCTCGGTTGTTTGACCACGGCATACTTTGGCTATGTGGCCTAATTTTTGGCACTTAAAACACCTCGATTCTCGAAAGCGACACGAACTAGCTCGATGTTTTCCTCCACAGTGATAACAATTATTATGTCTGTCCGTATCCTCCGAACGCTGTGTTTCGTTAACTTTGTTTACATTCGTCAGTGACCGATCTTCAAGGTCATTCTTGGCGCGTAAATCTTTAACTTGTTTAGCCGAAGTTTCGAGTGCCACGGCTATCTCCACTGCTCTTTTATGTGTTAACTCAGGTTCGCTAAGCAGCCTTCGTTGTATACTTTCGTTCTTCACCCCACACACAAGCCGGTCGCGTATCATATCCTCTAGCGTCTCGCCAAAATTACAATGTTCGGATAACTTGCATAATTCTGCGACGTAACTTGTAACACTTTCGCCTTCTCGTCGTTCTCGATTATGAAACTTGAACCGTTCGAAAATCACGTTTGGTTTGGGCATAAAATGCCTTGCCACCGTCTCCATGATCTCTTTAATATCCGTTGCACTGGGTTTTCTCGATTGCAGTAAATCTCGCATTAAGGAATATGTTTTGGGACCGCAGACACTTAAGAAAATCGCTCGCTGCTTCTTGTCATCTTCCACGTCGTTAGCAATGAAATACTGCTCCAAGCGTTCCACATATTGAGCCCAAGTCTCCTCCGCCTCGTTAAATGGACCTATTGTCCCGTATAAACTTGCCATGATGCTGTAATTTCTGCTATATAATACCGTATTTCTCGTCGCCAAAATGTTATAACTTTACTCTGACAATTGCGTACTCCTAACTCTGTATGTGTTCCCCCCCTAATACATATATATATATATATCCTGTTCGCAGACCTATCCTGTTCACAGGCCTACATGGAGAGTACATCAACAGTTATTACACTAAGGGCTTGGCAATACATACAGGTGGAATGTAAATTTCTTATGTTGTGATTACCTAGGAATTTGCAGCTAATTGAACCTGCTAATTTGCTATTAAATTAACTGACACCTAAAATAATCCCCAAATCATAAACATGAATTGCCATGGAGAAGTGTATAAAATGAATAACAAGTAAGGAAAATGATATGAAATTATTATCAACTGAATATTTACGGTGAACTGTACCCTGGTAACAGTAAGTAAAATATGAAAACAAAAATCAGTTAACAATATTCAGGTTGCTGTACGAACTTGAAAATGGCATTTTCAATCGTACCCAATTAGGCTTAATGATGCTCCTTCATTGAAACCACTATTATCTGAAACCTTTAAATCCACTAAAGTTGTTTGTCTTGGAGGAATTTCAGATACAGGGTATTGTTGGGCTGGTTGATGTGATGCATCTGTTGGAACAGATTCACATTGGGGATCTTTTGACTCTTGGCCCTGTCTTGCTGTCAGAGACTTCAACTGCTGATTTTTGCTGTTGCATCTTCCATATGTCTTGTATTTATTGCTGATTCTGTTAGCTGCTAGAGATGATGTTGGTACATAACTTGTGTGCCACCTTTCCCTGTGTCTTTGGATGCTGGAGCTGTCTAATTGACAAACACTAGTGAATCTCTCCTCATGCTTTCCTTGAAGACTGAGCTCTGGGCATATTAAGCACACATGTTTTTCTTTTGTATCCCTGGCTTCCACCTTTCACTTTTGTTTTTTTTCTAGGTTCTACTAACTCTAAATTTTGGGAAGATATACTGCTTTTGACCCATTCCAAAGTCTACTATCGCTTTGACAAAGACAGTTTAACCTCCGTTTTTCTCAGCAATTTTACACAGTAATCAATTTACAAATATGTAGCAATATTTTCCTAAACAAAGTTCAGCTTACCCTTTTTCGCATGGAAAGCAAACGACTTTCTGACCTTAACCTTCCTCTCACCAACAGGTTTTTCACAAATTAAATGAACATATCTGGAGCATCTGCTATACAGCTATGGCTTCCACTGACTTCTTTTGTACATATATGACATAGGTATTTCCTTAAAATTTGACATTTTTATGAAAAACCCTATTAATATAGTTTTTATTAAATTGTTGTTGAAGACTTTAAAATTAAAAAATGAATGAACAGATCACCAGATGATACATAACATTTCCAAACATCTACCTGGTCCATGTTAATTCATGTTTTTCTTTCATTTATCAGCTTGAATCTACTCATTAAAGAAAACCCCAGAAAAGGGAAACGACAAAAAAAGCGACAAATGGCGCTATGACGTTAACAAGAATAATTGGATGCAATAAAAAATCACATACAAAATGTTTATTTATTTTGTTGTTCGATCTATACTAAATACATTTATATTTCAGGAATTCCAAACTTTTTCATCATGTGGCAGTTAATATTTTTATAGACACATATTTTTGAATAAGTACAGAAATATGCACCGCAACGTCGGGCATCAGTACTCCAAGATCTGAGCGATAGTATGCCATTACACCAAGACTAGTACAACTCCAAGCCAGACTTCTCTGAACTTTTGTGCATGGAATGCACACTAAAATGAAGAATCTTAATAAGATATTGTAAAAATCTTACAGAATCTTATATAATTCTTAAGAGATCTTAATAATATCTTATAAATATCTTGAAGGATATTTTCTGATTTGCATTGGAAGAAAAAACTACACAACTCACAAATATTGAAACAAATAGTGCATCAATTTTACCAACCAACTACAGCTATATATGCACTGCGTTTACAGTTACAATGCATATGGGCAGTCTCTCAGTTTTTCAGCTTCTGTTCTTTTATATGTATGCTTGCTTTAGTTGTAGTTGTAGTTGCAGTTAGAGTTTTATGTTGCAATTGTAAACGGATTTTGCAATTGAATTCTGCTATTTTATCTACATTCATTTATAGATATTGTTTACAGATATTATGCATGTTTATGGTGGTCCATTAGGCTCATAAGAAAAAATATGAAATATATTAATTTGTCTATTTAAAATAAATGCAAAGTCGTTAGTAAATAAATTATTTTTCGGCTAACGTCGAGAGACTGATACCAAGATACAATGTCCTGAAGTCACCAGCCAGAAGCAGACTTAACACAGATAACCCTTCACTATTACATTTTCATTGGATTCAATCTTCCACCACTTGCAAGTTATGATGCCAGACCTGCTGCTTGATGCTGGTTAGCAGATAAGAAGAGAAGAACAAGTGCATCGTCTAAGTACAAGACACAAAAGTGGTTCAATGGTGACGACGAGATTGGCATATCAGAGTTGTCTGAGGAATGCAGACAAGGAGGAGTTCACTTGAAACCATCTTTTGGTTGACAACTGACGTAAGAATTAAGAAGGGATAGGGACCATCGGATGGTGCTTTGCATGACTATGCTCTTTAAGGCTCACAGTTACACAAAAAAACCATTCCACATTCATTCAGTTATTTTACCATTATTAGTTTTGGGAATTATAAGAATTTGATTGTATAATCGATGAAAAAACAAAATTTCAGCTACATCTAGGTTTTCCAAAATGTTTGTAGTTCTTCTGTTTATGCCAGCTTTAAAGCCTTGTTTTCATTACAACGCACACACAAGCATACGCATAAGGAATTTAATGTTGTTAAACTTCCGCTTTAACCTTGCGTTTATGTTTGTTGCGGCAAATCAGTAATCTTGCGCTTAAGTTTACGGCTAGTCCACTAGTGAGAACCAGGCTTAGCGAAAGTGGTTAAAATCTGCGTTTCAAATCAGCAATTGTTGCATCTGAAGGCTTATTTTTAATGCCTGTATCAACAGATACAGAGGCAGGGTATCTGGTTTCCGTTTTTTCAGTATGTTGGTCTTTGGTGGAATTTAATGCTGGTAATGAGCTATGTCCATCATTGCAGCAGTTAGGTCTACTTGATGGTTTAGGTTGGTACAAACTAGAAACTGGGCATACAGAGCTAATTGATGCATCTTGTCCAACAACAAGACGGACCAAATGTACCTAAAAGGAATGGTAATTTTGATCTCACAAATAGTAACTGCAATTTGGAATAGATATTTTTAATAAATTAGCCAGTGATTTAATGTCAATTTGCATAAGCTAGGACTTGCACAATGCCAAATAATTTACTGCCACACAACCATCACCAGGGTGGGGAAGGGGGGAGTGTTTATGTCATTTATTATAGAATCTTTTCAGAAGTTCTGATTTTTTTCATTTCCATTCCCTATTAGGACAACCAAGTTCTAAGAAATCGTGAAGCCCTACATGCAGAGCCTCTTGTATGCAATGATGAAATAGAAAACACCCTCTCCCCCATCTAGACATCCCATATCAGTTCAACCTCCCCGTCCATTGGCATTGGGGCTTAAAACATTGGGGCAGAAAAACATGTATTTCTTGGCCCATTCAACTCTTTTTGATTTATGTTTCTGCTTGAGAGGTGGATTTCTGGGGGCCTTTTTGACACTTGCAACTTTTTGTAACGCCTTACAGTGAGTAGCACCACATACTTTAGCCATATCACAGACCTTAAATATCTGCAAGTTTGTTGCCAATGGATCTGCCCCTGCTGTCGTTCAGTAAGCTTGTTAAACTTCGGTTGCACATGTTTCTTATGCTCATGACTTGCTGCAACTAATATTTTGATTGTGTGGTGATTGCGCTGCATATCTTTGGCTATCTCCAACGTAGATTTTCCATTGGCCAGTGCCCTTGTCACATGCTATTTTTCTTTTACCAATAGGTGAATCCATTATAACTTGAGACTTTCCACAGTCTCACTTAAAAAGCAGTATTTTTGACCTTTAAAACACAGCAAATAGGTTGTTAAATTTTTATGCATGTGAAAAAACTGACGATTTCAAGTGAAATTTTTCGTTTAGAACTTTTACGTTTTGGGAATTCATGCATTTATCCTGCTTAAATTGTAAGCAAACATATACCTGCTTAAATTTTAAGCAAACATATACCTGCTTAAATTTTAAGCAAACAGACCTGCTTAAATTTTAAGCAAACTGAGATCTGGTTAAATTTTAAGAAAACTGAGACCTTAAATTTCAAGCAAACATAGGTCTGCTTAAATTTTAAGCAAGCATAGACCTGCTTAAATTTTAAGCAAACATAGGCTTGCTTAAATTTTAAGCAAACATAGACCTGCTTAAATTTTAAGCAAACATAGATCTGCTTAAATTTTAAGCGAACATAGACCTGCTAAAATTTTAGGCAAACATAGGTCTGCTTAAATTTCAAGCGAACATTGACCTGCTAAAATTTTAGGCAAACAGAGACCTGCGTGAATTTGAAGCAAACTAAGATCTGGTTAAATTTTGAGCAAACTGAGACCTGGTTAGACCTGTTTAAATTTTAAGCAAACATAGACCTGCTTAAATTTTAAGCAAACATAGACATGTTTAAATTTTAAGCAAACATAGACCTGCTTAAATTTTAAGCAAACATAGACCTGTTTACATTTTAAGCAAACATAGACATGTTTACATTTTAAGCAAACATAGACATGTTTAAATTTTAAGCAAACATAGATCTGCTTAAATTTTAAGCGAACATAGACCTGCTAAAATTTTAGGCAAACATAGGTCTGCTTAAATTTTAAGCAAACATAGATCTGCTTAAATTTCAAGCGAACATTGACCTGCTAAAATTTTAGGCAAACAGAGACCTGCGTGAATTTGAAGCAAACTAAGATCTGGTTAAATTTTGAGCAAACTGAGACCTGGTTAGACCTGTTTAAATTTTAAGCAAACATAGACCTGCTTAAATTTTAAGCAAACATAGACATGTTTAAATTTTAAGCAAACATAGACCTGCTTAAATTTTAAGCAAACATAGACCTGTTTACATTTTAAGCAAACATAGACATGTTTACATTTTAAGCAAACATAGACATGTTTAAATTTTAAGCAAACATAGATCTGCTTAAATTTTAAGCAAACATAGATCTGCTTAAATTTTAAGCGAACATAGACCTGCTTAAATTTTAAGCAAACAGAGACCTGTTTACATTTTAAGCAAACATAGACATGTTTAAATTTGAAGCAAACATAGACCTGCTTAAATTTTAAGCAAACATAGACCTGCTTAAATTTTAAGCAAACAGAGACCTGTTTACATTTTAAGCAAACATAGACATGTTTAAATTTTAAGCAAACGTAGACCTGCTTAAATTTTAAGCAAACATAGATCCGCTTAAATTTTAAGCAAACATAGATCCGCTTAAATTTTAAGCGAACATAGACCTGCTTAAATTTTAAGCAAACAGAGACCTGCGTTAATTTTAAGCAAACTAAGATCTGGTTAAATTTTAAGCAAACTGAAACCTGGTTAAATTTTAAGCAAACATAGACCTGCTTAAATTTTAAGCAAACATAGACCTGCTTAAATTTTAAGCAAACATAGACCTGTTTAAATTTTAAGCAAACATAGACCTGTTTAAATTTTAAGCAAACATAGACCTGCTTAAATTTTAAGCAAACATAGATCTGCTTAAATTTTAAGCAAACATAGACCTGGTTAAATTTTAAGCAAACATAGACCTGCTTAAATTTTAAGCAAACATAGACCTATTTAAATTTTAAACAAACTGAGACCTGCTTGAATTTGAAGCAAACATAGACCTGCTTAAATTTTAAGCAAACTAAGAGACTTAGTTGAATTTCACGCAAACTGAGACCTGCTTAAATTTTAAGCAAAATGAGACCTGCTTAACTTAAATTTTATACGCAAACTTAGACCTGCTTAAAGGAGCACATCTTCGCTAAATGTCTGCCAATTGCTATGTATGCCAATTGTTTAACAATAAGAAAGACAGGTACGCTAAGCATGCATGTACAGTATCTGTGCAACTATGAGGAATGATAAACAATGATTATTACAGCAATTTTGCTTTATATAACAGATGTCCGTTTCTGTAGCAGGCAACGAATTTGGATTGAAATTGTCGATGCAGTTTATTGAAATATATACGTATGTTAATGAAACTCACAATAATCAAAATTAAAAACGAAATACTGCCATTGATTAGGAATTAGGTGTTGGTTCAACAGTCTCAATAACTCACAATAAGCTTTCAATCTTACCAAAATCAACATGCATGTTTTACACGTCACAGTCTTCACATCTATTTTGTGTAGGTCAATATTGAAAAATTTGAAAATCCTTCGCATAATTGGTAGTGAACAAAAACTATGCATAATCGCGAGATAAAGATATTAATAAATAAGGGATCATTCCTTCCGATTCATTCTGACTGGTAAACGCACTAAAACGCCAGAATGTCTCCCCCCCCCACCGAATATATGAGTATCTAAAATTTCAAGGACAATGCGCAGTTGCATGTCATCACAAGTGACAGCTAGATGATCATGAGCAGCCAGCAACCTTCCTATACATTTCTTACATAACACAACAATTATAAATGATTTGTGGTCTCAAAACTTTGCGGTCTATTCTCAACTACACAACGACACGACGTAGGAAGTGTTATTGAAATCTATCTGATAGCAGAAACCACCTCGTTTCGCAAACAAAACTGTTTGCAAGTTACTAAAATAAGTTTCAAACAGTTATTGCACTAATAAATTCCGTAAAGTTTCCTTCTATACCTACATTTTGGAGTTTGACTGTCAAACTTACGCCCGTGACGACCCGCACGTTTTGCCAAACAGCGGGATCTGTAAACTGAGCTTGCATCTTCAGGAATAAATTAAGAAAGGCTAATCGCATTATTAATTGCCTTCATTGCCGTTATCAGATGTCATCAATCCAGGCGGTGTGAAAAACGCAGTACACCAAAAAGTGTACAAATATGCGAAAAAGAATGCTTATCAATGCCCAATACCTGTACGTTTTAAAATATATCTTTAACTAATAATACAAGTTTCCTTTTAAGCTTCCACTGGTTAAGGAAAGATGGAACATCTCCATAACCTGTCACTAAAAGATGGCACATCTTTCTGGCACAAGAGTTTTCACTAAAACTCTTCTGAATATTATCAAAATGTCATGCAGCGGCTATAAGTAAATTGCCTTGTGATCAGACATGCGCGCAACTTCGTTATTCGACAGCGTATCTGAAAGAATAATACAAGATCCTTTTTAGCTTCAACTGGTTAAGAAAAGATGGAACATCTTCATAACCTGCCAGCAAAAGATGGAACATCTTTCTGACACAAGAGCGTCCACTAAAAGTACTCTCAATTATTCCGGAAGCAAAATTTTATATTCCTATATATAGCAGTTAGCGTTGCGCTGAAATGTGAAGCTGGAATAGTATAGACTCCCAGTAACTTCCACTGGTTAAGCAAAAGATTGCACATCTTTGTGGAACAAGAGTTTTCACTATCTAAGGTTTCTAAATATTATTCTAAAAACTAGCGCTAATAGCTGCGTCACCCTTCCCTTATTACTTGTCATTATATCAATTAATGCACCATTCCTGCATTGTGAAATATAATTGTGAAATATATGTTTAAAGAATAATACAACACTCCTTTTAAGCTTCCAGAGTAGCCCAAACTAGGCTCAATTCAACCTGCATGATGACATGCTAATACGACATGCGCGGGACAGAAATTCGAAAATTAATTCCGACTCGAGTGACCCATATTAAATTCCTATGCTGTTATCAAATGCCGACTTTGATTTCAATTTTATAAAATAAGAATCGAACATTTAAACATATACGGCATTCAAACATATCTAGCTTCCATTTCGCTGTTATGTAGGCTACATATAATAAATAGATCTATGATATGTTCTTCGTGCCTACGAGTGATATTACTTGAATTTGAATTTGAATTTAATTAAATGAACCAGATCTTGCAACCAATAGGTTGAAATACATCTATCATTTACAATTAAATAAGTAATTATATGTATACAGTAAATATATAATTATGTTTACAAAAACCACTTATTAGCTTTCTTTATGAATGCACCAACAAAACACCTAGATCTGTGATTATTTGCACTTCATTCAGCTATATTTATTTAAAACCCCATATAGTTATTACATTAATATATATATATAAAAGTCATGAGCAAGCTATATAATGTATCATAATTAACCGGACGATGTTTAAGCCTGCCGCGCACGAGCGCACTTGTGTTGTTGTGTTATTCGTGACAAGTTTTATAGACAAAGTTTCCTCGTGTGAGATTTTCGTCATTCGTAACATGTACACACGGGCTGGTGTTTAATTAAGACCTATTTGCGCTAAGAATTTACATACTTTCGAAATAAAGACACGTTTATCATGGATTTATTGAATGCATACAAGCAAGACATTGAACAATTCTAATCAGTGCGTTCAAGCGTTATTCATGTCAAATACAAGGTAAAGATACAAGAGATGAACCGAATAGGTCATAAACCAGTGTGTACATTTCACGAATGACGAAAATGTTGCCCGTACAGAAACTTTGTCGATTCAACTTGTCAGGAATAAGAAGCATACGCGCGACAAGTGCGCTCGTGTGCGGCGGGCTTTATTCTGCAACTACAAAAGGTCAGGCCAGCTGGTTGTCATTAATTGGCGACAGAAATGAATTCGGGCAAGAAAGCGAAGCATAAATGATACTTTTCAAAGACACAACAGATATAATTCAACTTGGAGCTTTCATGCGTGCAGAGGTGTGTTTTTCTAACCTCAATGAGACTTAATTACTTAAATCTGGTTCTCACTAGCGTCATAAGCACAAGCGCAAAGTAAGACAAAAGACAACACTGTCAACACAAAGAAATGCAGTGAACTGTGCGACATAAGGATCGACATAAGCCCAAGCATAAGACTACGAGCATAAGCTATGCATGGTAGAACAAAAGCAAATTGTTACTATATCAATGGCACACTGCCAAGTCGGCATAAACATACTTGTGCACACCACAAGAATTTGCTTGTATTATCTGTGTACTAATACTATACCATTCTAGATTTTTCCTGATATACCCCGGTAAAAATTATATATAGATATATATACACGAATTCATAAAGGAACTTACTTTCTCTTCATTTGCGAGTTACCTTGACTTAGCTGCATGACTTGCAAACGTCTTTGAATTTCTTGGTGATATTTTCTGCGTTAGGGATGGTAAATGGTCCATTACCAACAAGATGTATTGGCCCAAAAAACAAACAACTTCGGTGTACAATGTCAATGTCTTTCCTTTTTGGCCAGACGTACTCCAAAGAATTTGCTTTGGAAAGAAATTTCATTTTGAATTTGTTCTCATCAATTTTCTGAAAAAGTCTGCCAATGTAAAATCTCTTGACATAATCTACAGCGTAGTATTTTTCTGTTTCGATCTCGAATTGTCTGGAGGTTAGATCGTCAACGTCTTCAATTTTTACAAGATCTGTCTTGTCAGGTTCGGTTTCATTTGGCTCTTGCGCAGTTGATTCACTTGCAACCTCTGGAAGAATGTCCGATAAAATGCCAGTTACCGAGTCCATACATGGTTCTTCAGGACCGTCGGAATGATGCGGACTATCCTTAACTCTATCGTTTTCCCATGTCTCATCGTCTTTTTCTTGGGACGTTTTCGCCAAGGCCACCATTCTTTGCAATTCGTCTTTAACGTTTTTAATTATGATGGGCACGTCGGAAGATTGAATTCCCTTTTTGTTTATTTCGATAAGTATCTGGGTATTACCACTATTGGTGGTTGCAAATGTCTTTACCTCCATCGCCGTCATTCCTCGAGCCTTTTTGGTATTGGATTTCTACATTAGAATTAAAGCAATCAATTAAGTTTGATAAGTTATGATATACGACATAGCAGCAGAGCAGTGCACATATAGTATAACAAAGCATAGTGCATAATATACTATATGCAAGAAGTGTCAAAAAGAGCACAATTCTTGGTTTGAATATATAGAAATTCAACAAAACGTCGTCAATTGGCAAACTATATATGGAAATATACCGTTCGAAAGCCCTACCATCCAGCTTTTTAACAATATCTTGTCATTGCTTACGGATTTAAGTCTGGTGACTGAGCAGTGGAGACTAACTTCGGCAAGCTGTGATACAGGAAAGAAACCGTGCACTGATTGAAAAATCAGTGTGAAACATTAATCTGGTTTTTCAAATACACTTCCAAGGTGTGTTTCATAGCGCTAAAAATTTGAGTTAAATTCTGTAAATCACATGCAAGCAAAATGCTTGCTTTTAAATGCGTCCTTAACGCTTCACAATTAACACAATCATAAAAATTACGATCGAGCAAGGGCTGCAAGGCATCTCAATATGACCGCTTCTGCTGAAGTTGTAATTTGCCTGAGGTAAACAAGTGACCCTTCGTTAAACAGATAAAATATCAGGCTAAAAATTGATCCCAAATTCGAAGCAGTGGAAGTCTATTTATGTTTGATTTATTTGAAAGCGTCAAAGTTGGATTGCGTGTTTTTGATACACCCTGTATATATAGTAATAGTACCGCATTGAAATAGCTACATTAATTTAAATTACCATTTCTGTTTTCTTTGCTTGACATACGTCCTTGAGCTCTTGGAAAGTAATTTTCCCGTTGTGTAATCTTTCTAACAAGTCCTTCACCAGGTCTTCGTTTCCTTTAAGGCCTTGCAGTGCGTTGAATTTGCACGCCTTGACGTTCTGGGTTTTTTTAAGAAACATTTCCAGATGCTGCCAAGCGTCTCTTTTTAAACTCGCCAGAAATAAATGCGTGCCATATTTATTGAAAATTGTTCGACCCTATCGCAAGAAATTTAAAAAAAATTAAATGATGAATCTATCACCAAGCTTTCGTTTTAGTTAAATGACAAATGTAAATGTCTCCACGCAGTTTATGTAATACTTTTTATTGTCATCTGCACTTTTAACCAAGCGGTTTTTGATCTTCAGTTAGACTGAGTTTTTGACGTTCGTTTCAATCGTAATCAGAGCTTCCAAGACCATGCAACAGTTTATGTAATATATAAGCCACAATATATATAATATATATATATCCTGTAATACTTGGAAGTTATACTGTAGTTTTCTACTCACCTGTACATTTAACAAACGTCGAAGGGAATCGTGCCATTTCGCTCGAATTTCTTTTCCATCTGAAATCTCATCACAGTCCAGGGTACCGGATGCGGAAATAAGCTGTCGTCGCATCAGGCACAGTAGGGTATAGGTGCTAGCAGCTTTGCCATGTTTTGTTATTTCGTTTTGCCGATAACCCAAGTATAAGGCATCTTCATCTGACAGTCCAGCGTAAAGAATTGTCTCGCGCTTTTTAAAGTTTTCCTCATTTGGATATTCAGCTGCTAAATGTTTTAGAGCCGCAGATGAATGATTCCCATCTAAGGTTTTCACTTTATATTCGCCTTCTTCTAATTTCTCCTTAGTGAATTCGTCAGGATTTGCACATTGTTCCTTGCATATTAGACCAATTGCAGGAGAAAGATTACAAACCAGGTGGGGCTCCTTCGATAGTCCACTCATGATATTTTTCATGTGCTTGACATCCATTTCTCTAACGAGTCGTTTTGGAGCAGGTTGAACCAACGATTCAACGGGTACACTATGTAGACCTTGATAAAATCGAGAAGAAAAAATGAAATTCAAATTCAAATTAAGAGTAACACAAATACAGTATGCAAATTGTGAGTGTTATATGGTATATAAAGTACTCGTATATAAATACTCTTAATAGGAGCAATTAATATTAGCTTAATCTATTAGCAGCTATATTCTATAGCACAAATACAAACACCTGTATGGGTCCGGTTGTTTAATTAAAATTCTTAATTACTTCTTACTAACTTTAAATAATGATTAGGTACAATACGTTGTTTTATGATATTCAAGCGTATATGCGTCAAGTATACCGGTATACACTTTTTAAACTTCAAAAATCATGAAATTTGGTATGTCATAAATTTTTAGTATTTTGTGCTAGCATTTTGTGCTAGCATTTTGTGCTCATATATGACTCGAGTTCGTAGAATATCTGTTAAATATAGTACTTACCTATTCTTGCCGAGGTTATTTTTTTTATTTGCGATGGTTGTTCTGAACTGTTCATGGATTCTTCAATTTCCACTTTGCCGGAATTACCTACCGAAAAAAAATGAATATGCGAAGATTATTAGTTTTGACAGCTAGTGAGTCATTCGCACTTGTAGTATATGCTAGCCTTAATAAGACAATTTATTAAACAGAAGAAACCTATATATATATTAGCATTAGGTAATATAGGTGTTTGAAAAATAATTTTACTGGCCACATGTTGAATAATTGCCGGTCAATCAAAGTAAATTATATATATAATCTATGCATTCATGCCCGTGGTAAAACATCTAGCAAAACATCATTTTATATTATATATGAGCACGGCATATATACAGTACATTGTAAGGACTGTAAGCGTTTATCCGGTTATATCATTGTAAGCAGAGGCCATGTGTAAGTTCCTTGCATGCATGTTTGCATGGTGAATATAAATCTGAGTGTATAACTACTTTTGCGGCAAAAACCACGTAAATGTACTATTGCAAAGCTTTTGGTCCATCAGGTCGGATCTTCATCAGTGCTAATAGTGGCCATACACTTCAAAGGCATGTATGCAATGTGTAAAATAAAGGGTGGCGAGATAAAAAATGCTACTAACACTCACCCAAAGTTGTCCGTTGTATTTTTCCTCTAGGTTGTGTTATCCACTCTGCCTCTGAACTTTGTCGTTTTCGTAGCACGTCTAAAGTAATAAGGCGTTTAATATTATTAGTGCCGAGTGGACTTAAGAATATGGTCGAAACGCCCAAATTAGTCTAAACATGACCTAATCCTTAACGTATCATTTACAGGATTTATTCTGGACACATAACTTTCATATCAATCATATCAAGTTATCAATTACAATATACACCGTGTGGCCCAAAAAAGTACTCCACTTTGACCAAACAGAAAAACTAGGACAGTTATCAAAACTAAATAAATTACATCGTATCCAAGAAGGCTATATAATTTTGATATGTCATACAATAAGATTTTGAAGCAACTTCTGTTAAGATATTGACATGTCTTTTAAGAATGCTAAAAATTTGTATAAAACGACGACCTATTGAATTGGGTATTGCAACAGGCTATTCACATTGCTTTTGGTTGTTTTAAAATTCGTATTCGCAACATTTTAATTTCAAATATCGCTGTTTACGACTAATAAGGCTCGACGGCAATCAGAACACACAATAACTGTTATATGTCTATGCCCTACATTGGCCCTGATAATAAGGAAATTACCTTTTTTGAGTTTAAAGGTGAAAATAAGAAATCATCCCTCATCCCCTGCCCGCTTATAGTTTACAGTGTACGCTTTTGGAAGGAGAACCTTTATTGAATTAGCTAGCTATAAACTATGTATTGGTTATCTAGGACATGAACAAACAACCACAGAGTCACACCTCCATGCATGTTTTCTCTTACTCAAATAAAGTGTTAAATCGTTGTTTGAAGTAACCGCAAAGCCGCAACTGTTGGCGTAAGTCAATTATTTTTCAATGAACGGAACCGCAATGTGGTACGCTTTTATCTGACACACAACTATTATTTGGGTGATGAATATTAAAATAAACACAGTTTATACCTTCAGAAAAACACATTTGCCAAACACGTTAGAGGGTATATGGAATACTTATAGTATATATTGAATATCTAGAGGATCTGATAACGGATATTATAAAAACTTTCTTATTATGTAATTACTGATTCTCACAGTTTATTTCACTATACATTCCAGCTATTAAACATTTTTGGAGTGTCGATTATTTGTATCTCAACAATTTCAATTAGACGCAAGTGTAGCATTTCAAATGCCAGTTCGAAACAGGGTACTCGATAAGGAACGTGAAAATATATAGCCAATACGAGTTTAAAATTGAAAAATATTATGACAAATGAAGGTGGGTGAATAGTTTTGAGGGGTTTGCACTTAGTGCTGCTGCATACTCTTTACTGAAAAAGGGGAAATAAAATTTGACTCTTTTATACATTCATGTAATGATGATGCATTTAGAATCTAGTTCCAACTTGAGTCATTAAAGATCCTTTCTCTTGTTAGAAAATTATTAATTAAATGATCAAAAATGCCTTACCTGTATTAAAATTCGCGCACTACTAAGATTCGTGTAGTGCTGGGTGCGCCAATTTTAGTACTGCACGAAATATAATTGGTACGAAAAGCTTTGTAATATGAGACACTTATTGCATGTCAGTGGTGCAAATCAGTTGATTCATAAACGCCTATACTCTTTGGCATGTGCTTTTAAGTTGTGCTATATAGTAGCATTAAAAATCCTAGGTAATTTCGGTCGGGATATTCCTGGGTTCCACATAGTATTCCGTCATGAATGCTTCCATTTTGCTTCATGTATATCATTAAACTTGCATTGTTTTGCATAATTGTTAATAAGGGAGGTCGACGAAATTTAACTGGTCAGATACACTTGCTTCTACAATGCCCCATATTCTATGAAAGGAACTTGCAAATCAGAAAATCTCTCGAAGCAAATGTCCAACCAGTGATAATGGTTTAATTTTCAGCCCCTCTGCGTTTTGTGAACAGACAAAGAGCATACGGGTTGAGTAGGTTTCCTGATTATGGAATATGGCTCTGCTACAAGGTGATAGTTGACCCTTGGAGCAGTGTAGTTAGTGCAAGGTATTAATCAAAATCCTTTTCGCAAACTGTATTGCTAATTAGTAAACAGTGTGCTGTGTGCATGCGCTACAGTATACTACATACTGTTTGTCATTTTCCTTAGTCCTTACAATAATATTAAATTGCTTACCAAAGTCTTGTGGATCATTTTCTGTCTCCTCGGAATCGATGTCAATTGCTTCATTATTTGGTTTGCTGTTTTCATACCCAACTCTGTTCCATATACTGATAAACGTGTCTGCGTTTTTCGTCGCACTGATGAAATACTCAGAAAACTTGTTTTTTGTCGGATCAAAGTTTGTGGTCGAGAGCTTTCCAGTTAGTCCAGAGCGAAAAGACAACTACAAATGGTTCAATTAATTAAGGTTCAATGTTACTTAGTGGAGACAATATTGAGCATCTGATTTTAACAGCAGCAATCTTGAATGTGACAAATTACTTACCATTATAATTGTGTTAGATTGTTTCTTTAGTCCAACAACAGACCCACAAAGTTCGTGGTTGACGTCCTTCGGATTCCTCAGCTCTTCCCCATTGTATATAACAATTATATCTCCACCTTTTTTGCTGAAAAACCACATCCTTAAGCACAAGTTTAGCTAGCTGATCGCACGCTTTGGTAATCAGCTTATATGACATGGGCCTAGGAACTATGGAACAATGCTTGATTATACAATAAGCCACGCCGCTTCCGCATCAAAGTAGATTGGTGACAGATGGCAAAATTTGGCAAACTAAGGATACTTATGCTGAAAAGCTCTCACTGTTAGTCTATTTACTCTATTATATTCATCTCGCAACACTATAGCTATACCGAAATTAATATTTGCATAAATAAAACACTAAACATGCATGCAAAACTCTTAAATCTTGTTTGTACGATTGATTTCGTACAATTTATTTTACCTATGAAAAGCTCAGTTAAGTCAGGTGTCAAACCCCGTCCCCCGGCAATGTGTACGCAAACTGTATATTGTATCGATTCGACTAGTCATGACTTAAATTAATCTTACATTCACACACATTAATATGACGACATCATACAAGTGACGGCTATGGGTATAAAGATACGAACATACATGCATGAAGTACATCTTGATTTTTTTTACAATTTCTCAATACTTAATCAATGGGGAATGTAGACATAAGAGTTATCATAATTATATATATGCAAGTAATTCAATAAAGGTTTGTATTTAAAAGCGTAAACTGTGAACTATGCACCCGCAAGAGAAGACGGGTTCATTGCTTAATTTTACCCTAAACTCAGAATCATTTCTTTGAAACAGCATCGAGGGCAAGTAGGAATTAACCCACGACGGCAAATTTACTTTTTTGCAAAGGCCAAAATAAACAATATTCCATCATCCCTTGCTCACTCATAGTCCACAGTTGCTCGATCTAAAGGGGCGCCCAGCCACAACCACACTCTGCTAATAACAATACAGTCGCGATCAATGCGCATGGTCATTTAGTTTTGATCCGGTACGCCTAGAAAACTTATATACAGCCATTTGTTTGGATCGAGTACGCATAGAAAGTATACATGTTGCCACTTGCTAGACCCGTCTTGATCAAGGACAGGAAGTCGAATGAGATGAAAAACAGGGTTGGCAGGTCGTGCGCATGCTTGGAGCCAAATAGCTATGCAAAAAGAAGCCAAAATCTGCCAAAAGAAGCCAAAATACAATTTTTATAAAGCGCCCAAAAAGATCAAGGCAAAATTTACCGCACAACTAATTTATTACTTTTGTGAACATTGAATTATCCTCATGAATACTAAATGCCCTTAATTCCTCTGATTGATGATTGTGGATTGAACACCTAATAATCAAACTATAAGATCGATTTTTCTCAAAAATTACTTTGAAATAAAACGAGCCCTAGCAAGAAAAAGGCAAAATCGAGTTATTCGTTGATGTGACTAAGTGCTGCCGATGAGATAAGCTTAAATAATCACATGTCTGCAAAACTTGTAGCGATTAGTCAATATTTAGGGTGGCCGCGTGAGAGAATAAGTATTGCGCGAAAAACAGTGGCAGATCCAGGGTAAGTAAAAATAAATTATAGCAGCTCAATTTTAAATTCAAAACAACTTTATAACAATGTCATAGGTTATGAATTTTAAAAGAATAAAATCTAACCAATGAAGTTGCTTTGAAGGTATTTTAAAATGCAAATATATCCTAGAATGAGCTGCGGTAATTTATTTTGACTTATGCTAGGTCCGTCACTGCGAAAAAACCAGACCGAAATTATGACTCTCGCTTTAGCTCGAGTAACTACTATGTTGTTCCTGTAAACGAAAAGTATCAAGAGTTATAATTATGTCAAAACAATAAGCAGTTGATTTTTTTGAAGTCACTGGCATTTTAATGTGAGAATGCTATACATACTTAGGCTCATTACGGTATATTGGCATTGTCCCCGTTGCAAAGTCGATCCTTTAGGAACTCCACAATTAAGTCATTGTTGTTATACTGATCGACTTACTCCATGGTAGTAAGATCGAGTCAACAGGAATAGTCTTCTTAAGCGGAAAGAGGGGATTGAAAATAGTAATAGAAATTGCTTTGTAGTTGATTATCATCCAGCATTGAGAGTTCTTTATGAGATTTTTAGAGAATTGCAGGGAATTGTAGGTTGGTCTGTAAGGTTTTTGCAGATAATGCCAGAACCACCAATGGTGTGTTTT